>JAVJIF010016071.1:0-107419 GCA_038442645.1 Agave tequilana
GTGTTGAGAAAATCATATGCTGTATGCCACAATGATTCCTGATATAAGTTGCACAGGCTAAAATACGTAATTGGCACTCTGTTGAAAACAATTTTGATGCGAAATTAAAAAATCTAAACCAAATAATTTATTTAATAAAATGAATTTCAGAACCAACTGAAGGAAGGTTACATCATAGATCTAAAATTTTCTTTTCCAGTCATAACCCAGAAAAATGATTAGCCTTGGAGAGATGAATAAGAGATGAATGATGATTTGTGAAACTTTGGAAAGAAAGGTGGATTAGATGGAGATGGATCAGGATACAAGCTGTGGAGGAAACAAATTTGAAAGAATAAGGTGATGCGCGAGACCCACACACTCAAGATGTGCGCGCGTGTGCCTGCACCCATTCTTGCTTGCTTTGCAGATCTCTGGAAAATTCATTGATTTCATCTCTCTGGTGCTTTATATAGACATTTTAGGATAAACTAACGAAGAACTTATCGAAATCTAGTTAGAATCTCTAGATTTTAAGAGCCAATCCTATCCTGTAATACTGAAAGATGTTGCATCCTCCTTTTTCCTTTTTTCCCATTTTTGTCTGTACAAATAACACATGAGTTCTCCATACGGTTCTATTTCTAAGACAGTTTAATTTTTCTTTCTTGCACACGAGATGTTGTATGTCTGCCAGAATTAGAACAGATTTCAATTAGTCTTCATTTATCTTTTCCCGAATGTTAATTTAAGTTTAATTCTTTAACTATTTCCTAATTTAAATTATCTGGAGTTCTTAACTCAACTCACGTTTAAAATCCTAAATCCATCATCTAAATTCCTGTCAAATCTAATTGAATTAACAAAATTCTAGATCGTTGGGGCTCCCTAAATGTGATCAAATCAATCAAAAATTAGTTTAGACATCCTCAAAACTTAAGTTTTCATTTAAAATTTGCAGATATTAATAAAAGCGAAAAAAAACTTGAAAACTGATTAAGAAAAGAAAATTAAAATAATGAATAACTAAAAGCTGCATTTTTTAATTTAGAGTAGTTTTGAATTTCACTGGTGTTCGCTTTTTTCTTTTTGGGAGATTATATTATGAAAGTCTTTTGACTCTTAGAAATATTATTACCCTCTGTATACACAGTTTACATATTCTTTTATATGCATAGCTTTCATATAACAATGACAGGGCCATAACTCATTGTAATGGAATTAATCGCTTATATATGTTTGTCTGTCTAATGGAGATTCATTGCATTCCAGTTACATAGTACTAAAATTTTCATAGTATAGAGCCTAGTTTCTCGGGGAGTTTGCACGTTCAGTTATTTTCTTTTTTATCAAAACCAACCCCCATATTGCTTTTTACCTATGAAGCTTATGATCCATGGAACATCCCTCGTTTCTTAGCTCTGTACTATTCTTCAATCTATATCTATATCCATATTTATTATATTCCATTTCTTAGCTTTGTGCTATTTTTCGAACTATAGCTATGAAGCATATGTTCTCATTTCTTTGTCATTTACCTTATCGGAAATTTTGTGCATCAATGCGCACTTGATGAGCTAGATGCAGTCATTAGGTCCTTGGATTGCTAACTACTATGTAGTGTTAAAACACAGACTTACCCCCTGCTCATGGTAGTCAGCTGTAACACTTAAATATCAGCTCAGATATGATTGATAATCCATAGGATAGGTTGTGGTTCACTCATTCAAGACTGTCATGTTTTTAAGGATCAAAATATTGGTCTGAGCCTAAGGCTATGTTTCCACCAACTCTAAGTTGGTGTTAAGAGTTAAGAGGTTAGGAGGAAAAGTAGGGACTAAAGAGCTTAAATTTTTTAAAATGCCAATTATGCCCTTGACAAGCCATGCCAATTTGATTATTTCTAAGAGATTTATTTGGTGGTGTTATTGGTTCATCCACTAAGTTCCATTGCTTTCTGTTTTCTATTACTACTGTGCCCCAATAAGTCTAATGCATTTTGTTGGATATCATTCCCAAGTTGGAGATGATATTTGCATCTGTTCCTTTTAATGCAGGACCAAGTTCCATCTGGCCGGAATTAGCCACAGTTAAAGCAATTGTGGACATAAAAGCCAGTTCAGTTGTTCTATGTTGGATGATAAGAAGGCTTGAAAGATGAAACAAGGTTGACCGTTGGTTTTACTCCTGTCATTTTAGAATTTTGGTTCTTATTTTGACAAATGATGATCAAACAAGTAATTGTTGCTCGGAAGTTGTATCCTGTGTGGCATGTGGAATAGATCTGTTCCGTGCCATGCTGGTATAAGAGCCCAAGTCTTTAGCATCTTGAATTAAAATTCATAATCTAGGTTGTGCATCCAAGTGATCTCTGCTAAAATCTTCCACCAATGGTCCAAACATATTGTGTAATTCAGACTTAAATCTTGTGCAACATGACTCGAGATTTTCAAGGAAGCCTTGTGATTCTTAAGTGGTAGGGACCGTGAAATGACTAGGTAGCATATAGGAACATAGGTGGTCATTCAGTGACTTAGCTGGGTTCAAGGAATGGAGGTAGGAAGCGGAATGACAAGCCAAGGGGAAGAAGAGGAGGTTAGGGGTAGTAGAGGAAAGTTGAGGAACAGGAATAGAGAGGGAAAAGATAGGGAAGGACTGAGGAGACAAGGAAGAATATGAGGGTGGCTCTGAGAACCAGGGAAGTGGAGGAAGATAGAAAATGAGAGGAGCTCACAAGCAGAGATAGCAATGCAGCTTGTTTTGTTGTACCCTTAACACATTAAGGGGTCTGGCAGAGACAGAGATGTCTTTAGAGTACTTCTACGAAGTTTTAACGAAAACATCCTTCCTTGCCTTTAACTGAACTACATCTCATTCTTGAAGCTTACTCTAAACTTACTCTGGCCTTTTAGGTGTTGAAATGAACAGCCTTTCCTGCATGGGTGGTTGAGTTAAAGGAAATAATGAACATTGCTTTCTAGTGATGAACAAACAATTGTTGTCAAGAGAAAATTATAAGTACATGGATCACAAAAGGGAAAGTAGGCTAGAGAAGAAAATAAAGAATAGAAAACAGACTGCTGATCGATATCCAGACACATGCTTCTTTCTCAACTCAAAAACAAATTCAGGTAAAATCACGACTCATGAGATGTAAAGTAACCATCAGAACACTTTTGACATATAATACAACAGGGAAAGATAGAAGAGAACCAATGAAAGCTTCCATCCGGCCCTTTTTAGAGGTACCGAGCAGAAGCTGCTGGCTGCTGTTGGGAAAGCCCCAGATTTAGGCAGGCACAATTGGCAGGATTCTGCCTGTTTGCTGGGAGAGCCTGTGTTCTTGTTCACTGCTTCTAAAAGCCCCATGGCCACAACTGCTCCTTGATGTTAACTGGGCTTTTTTCTACGTTGAATAGCTGTTAATAGTGGCTCCGGATATCATTACTTAATGGTGAATCTTCTTATTTTTCGCTTTTGTTCTGATGTTATGTATATGACATTGGTTTCAAATTTTTCTGGATACTACTGCCAGAGGTTGCACCTCTCTGCTTGATCGCCAGAATACCCACTGGTACCAGGGGCTATTATAGCTTGTGAAGTATGACATATATTACCAGTTCTATGGTGATATCTGTTCGGTTCTTCATTGTTTCTATCTGACCTTGGTGCAGTTTGTGTTCTATATAGCTCCTATGCTGATATTTCGTTCTGAACTGTTTGTTTCCAGTAAGAGCAGCTAAAGTTGTTGGTGATCTCCGTGTTTGGCCTGTTGGCTAAAGACGATGTTTTGAACTATTTCCGAAGTTCCCATTTTGATTGCTAAGTATCGAGACATAGGAGACTCATTTGATACAACACTGAAATTGTTACTGTGTCAAGAATTTTGCTGTAATAGCAACTGAAATGATCTCTGTGAAAAAAATTACTATCCTCTTAGCTTCAGGTTGAAGAATGTAAAGCTTAGCTTGAAAACCTTGGTTCTGTGTGATCATCTCTTCTGTTTCTATCAGTTCCCTTTGTCCTAGAGTTATGTTGCTCTAAAGTTTGGTGGTTTGAACTGCGGTATTGGATAGTTTTGAGGTTACTCCAACCTTAGTATGACTTGGTAACTCTTTGATGCTAGGCTATTAGGCAAGAGTTAGCGAGAGTTAGATGCTAATTCTCGCTTTCTTTTAATTACCAGATCATCATTAAGATGAGGTCTGCTATAAAGCAAGGTTTCACAGAAGATTTGACAAAATTTTACGACTAGTTATCATTCTACCCAAGAAAGGTGTTAATTTTGTTGTCAAGAAAATTATAGATAAAATAGGGGCTTGCCATAATTGTAAATAGCTAGTTTGCATCCACCAATTTCCCCTAGATTTAGAAACTTGTAAAAGAAGGGGAAAAAATGATAAATTTTCATTTGATTTAGCTTCTTTCTAGAGATCCTAAACTATTAAAATGTCATGTAGTCAAAAAGGGGTTATCCAAAAATTAGGAGCATGGGGTTTTTTTTTTTTTTTGGGTTTTTTGGGTGGGTGGGGGGGGGGGGGGGGGGGGGGGGGGTTCCTTCTATATTTTCCTTTATGTACTGTTGTTGATCTCTCCACACCAATTGACTTTCATCTTAAATTGCTGATGATTGAACCACTGATGCATTCTTTGATGAAAAAGATGAGGGAAAATTTCCAATTAAAAAAGAAAAAAATAATAATTTATGATGGAGAAATCCACAAAACAGAAACTTTAATTTTGTTGCAGTCCAACAATGATAGAACCTGTCACATGGGATGGAAATGGGCTGTCTCTTTATCTTACTCCCCTCATTTCTCATTACTTTATTCATTTATTTTGAGCAGGAGTTAGCTGGAGCTATAGGCTAACTCCTGCTAGAGTTGGAGATAGTGTGTTGAAATCAAACATTTATGCTCCTTTTATTTCAAACATGAGATTGTTTCTTCATACCCACACAAGAGAGAACAAATTACAGTCACATATACACTTCACGCACGAAGAAAAACACCAAGCTAACTCTGTTTCATAATGTCATGTCCTTTTGAATCTGTCAGATTGTTAACAACCAAACCCTGCAGCTTCAAAACACACTGCTGCCAAGTTCTCGACAAATTCTTTCATTATGTGAGACCAGACATCCTCCTCCTCTTGTGCTGATGGAGTGTAACTCTCAAGTTGGGATGAGATGTAGACACCTTCCTCTTCCGAGACAGCGAAGTAGGACTGTTTGTCTCACACATCACAAGCTTGCTCTTCAACCTGACAGGGTTTGGTTTCATTGAACGTTCAGAGTAGCTGAGAGACTGCGAACTGAGTAAGTCCTCTGGGCTTCTGGTTCCTCCAATCCTCAGTGTTCGCGTTCTCCCATTCACTTGTCGTTCATTCACAGTTAGTCTCTGGCGGCTGGATACTGTCGAAGTCATGAAGCGAGGAACGGATACATTACGTGCTTTGCTGGGTACTCTCTTAGCAGTTCGCGGAGTTTCTGCTACTTCTCCATGAGCTATGATCAGGGGGCTTCTCGGCGATCCCTTCTGCTGCTTCTGTTCCTGAATCAGCTGTTCAGTTCTCTCTATTTGGTTCCTCACTTGCTGCAACTCAATTTCAGTCTCCTTTATCTGTTGGTCGAGCTCGGCAATTCTCGTTCTTCAATTCCTGCAGGAACGCAGAAATGATCAAATTCACCATAAGCTTCATAGAGAGGCTCTAGAAAAGAAATTGGAGAGGGGATTAAACCTCTGAAAGCTCTCTGTTGGTCTCTATTCCCCTCACTCTTTTCGCGAAACTGAGAGAACATATCGTCTCTCCGACATCATCTTCACAATCATCAAAACTTTTGAACCGTCACCTGTACAAATTTAATGGAAATCATAAGTTATATAGCACATCAAGCATAAAAAAATTGCTTCAGGTTTCAGTTTTTGCTACCTAGAGAGTCACTGAGAATCTGAGTAAGCTTGCTATTCCTACAAGGAATATGATTCCTCTTCTTCTTCAGTGAAGAAATCACGTCGCCGAGGGCCGACGGTGACAGGTTGATCGCCTTCCCTCGTCCACTCGTCTGCCCAGTAGCTCCGGTCTTGAGAAGGCGCTTGCTTCCCCCAAGATCCACCATCCACAGCTTGCAAACTGCTTCATCGCCTCCCATTCGCTCGCATGGTAATTCTAGTTAAGCTGAACATGAGAAACTATAAAAGAAATAATATAATTACTGATCAAAACTATTTTTCTTTCTTTTTCGCAAGAGCAGAATGTAGGTCTGAAACAGCTGAAAATTTCACCAGTGTGATCTGCTGGAGGCATCATTGACATTGGTCCAGGAAGTAGCGCGAGCTCGCTTCCCCTTCACGTACCATCGATAGGCTTGCCTTGAAATCGGGCACGGCTACATCTGTGAGACTCTGGATTTCGACAGATCCATTGCCGCCAGATAGGATACTGAGTCCACTGCAGACAACTCAGACAAAGTTAGCAACAAAAAAAATTCACAATTCAATCCTATTGTTATCAGATTGAAGCATATGTACCATTTATGAGTTGGCTGAAATGCTCTTGAAGAAGAATGCTTGTGTGAAACAAGGTCCCTGATGCTTCCCATGTAGATCTCCAGCATACTCATTGGGAATGTGAAGGATGCTGATTTGTCTTGAGAAGCCTGATGAAATATCTCTTCCAGGGATCTCGGAACGATTCTAGGCTGATCATTTCTTCCTTCCTACAGAATTAATGCGAGAAAATTTCATAAGTTCATTTCAGAAACGAAGATTGATCGTGTTTCAGTAACACTGACCATTGTGAATGTCTTGCCAGTTCCAGTCTGACCATACGCAAACATGCACACATTGTGCCCATCGAGCGCAGATCTGAGTATCGGCTCTACTTCTTGAAAGAACACTCTATCGGCGCCGAACTCTTTCTTCACTCCTTCTGCCGGCTTGACTGCGATCCCTCTTCTTCAACGGAAACGGGTGATTGTGCATTTCCTCTATCAATTGAAGCAGGATATTGAACTCTACTTCTTGCAAAAATCAGGACTAGTTTCAGGTTTCAAAAATACTATTCCATTACTGCCAGATTCAGATCACAAGATCTGTTTGTCTGTCACCTTTGATATCTAGAATCTTGTTGAGTGCTTCTCTCCTCCTCCCATCCAACCCCCTCTGCTTCGTTCTCAACGACGAAATTTCAGCTGCAAAGTTCATTCAATCTATGAATCATTATCATTTACATAGAGAGAAAAAAGAGAGAAAATTCAGTAAAAATCCTTGCCTTGGAGACTTGATACTGTGAGGTCCAATCCTTGCTTGTCATGCTCAGGGATGATGCCAACATCAGTGTAAACAACCTGAGGACACTCGAGGCTGAAATTATCTTCAGCTGGGAGCATGATCACTGTTGAAGGCTCCTCCTCCTTCAAGAAACAAATCTGAAACCTTTCTGAAATTAACACAGAAGCTCTCTCTTCACTCCGCCACAATCAAATACCTTGCTGAAAGATGAAGCAAAAGCTGAGAGCTCAGTGGATGTTGGTGTTAAGTGCACAAAGGGGAAGAAAGAGAGGAGGAGTGAAAGAAAAAGAAATGGAGATCACAACAGTTGTGAGCTTAGAAGGAAGAAGATTCCATGCCTGAATACAAGGGGATCCCAGATGAGAGATGATTAGTAACTGAAAACAGATTCCCAGAACCAAACAAGAACAACAAAGCTCAATGTGAGAAACATATGATGAGGATGGATGAGAGAGAGAAGAGAGAGAGCCAAACTGTTGTCAATCAGAAAGCAAGTGGGTCTCTTTTCTTTTCTTTATAATCATGAAATACAATTTGTGTCTTCTACGTTTTTATTAGTAGTATAACGTAGAAGGAGCTCAAACTTAAGTTTGGTTGACAATACAAAAAGGGCAATAAATGCAGGGGTATAAATGCAAAAGAAAATGAAATAACCTTTTTCTAAACTTTTTACTCCCCCCAATCTTTTGAATTCATAGGGGTTTGTTGGGTCGCAGAGAAAGCCTTCGACCGTAGAACTGCGTTGGTGTCAGCCTTGGCGTCGACGGTAACCTTGCAATGATGACAACAGAGCGCAGAACACCCTGAAAGTTAAAATTCGAAACTTGACACCCTTTTGAGGGGGCTAAAAGTAAATCTGAGGGGCGTCGTTAGAAATTCCAAAAAAAGAAAAAGTAATTATTTTTCTAATCATCGAACGCTAATTCTTCATTAGCATAATCTCTCCACTAATCTACTTTTCCACTAGTTTGGATCAGGGATTAAAGTAAATTTGGTGAATTGTCTGATAATTGCTCTGTTCTTGAGATCTCAACTAGAGGCGTTTGTTTAACATTTTAGGATTAGATTACTTGTAAGTCTGGGTAGGGTTAGGTGATAACACCACTTTTCCTAACTCAAAGCTAGGGTGGTCAGGCTGTGGGATACCCCACAGGCTATGCCTCAGAATTTTCTCCTAATAGTCGAGGGGGTATGAGATTAATCTGTAGGGTGATTGCAAGCCCTCTGGGATACTCTTGTATTGAAAAAAAAAAACTCAAATCTTGGGTGGTACCCACCAATCATACTCTTGTGATACTCCTTAACCGTGACTTCTGGTAATTCAATCTTCTGATTTACTGATGAGTCAAGTCTATGTGACAATACTTCCTACGATTAAATAACAAAAGAGATTTATTTGCAGATAACATTTGCTGGCTCACAGTGACTGGCCCATGCGATCTATATGCTCCTCTAGATTGTGTTTCAAAGAGTCCTCCATCTTTACTCTTTTAATGCAAGCCTTTTGCTCTACAATTGGCCTAACATTCTTACATTTCACTAATGCACTTTAATTGAATCTCAATCGTTAAGTAGTTATTATTATTTGTTAAAAAAAGAAAGATTTTTATAATACTTAGAAAAATTTAAAGAAATGAGACGAGAAAACCAAGAGAAATTGTTCTCAAGATTATGTGTTTTCATTCATCAAATATAAGCATAGATTACAAAGAAGAAGATGGAGATGTCACCCACTAATTCACACATTTACAAGAAAGAAGATGAAGATGTCACTTACTAATTCATGCATTCATAACAAAGAAGAAGGCGGTGACGTGTGATGTTTTAGGATTTTGCCTTGTTTTCAAAAGGAGATAATGCTCCAAGAAGATCCAAATAAGTTGGAGAAGAAGATGATTGCTTGGAGAGAAGAAAAAAGCTGATCAAGAAAGGTTAGTCGACTTATAGTCGACTAACAAGACTACTGGTCGACTAATCAGAAGTACTAATCGACTAGGACCGATACAGAGAGATACTGAAAGGAGATAAAATACAGTAGTCGACTAATAAGTTTTATTAGTCGACTAATGGAAGGGATCAGTCGTTAGTCGACTAGGTCTAGGTATTAGTCGACTAATCAGAGTGGTTTTGCATGCGCAGTTTTCTTTGCAGGGGCCCGTGAGTTTCCTCTTCTGATGGAGTTCGAATACGATGCAAATTCTATTAAAAGAAGGTTTGTATCTAAAGATTAGAGGGTTTAGAATCCTTCTAGACCAAGGAGATCAACTCCTAATAGGATTCATCAAGATTCAAGGTCAAGATCATCTCATAGTCCAAATAGGAGTTGTTTTGTAAAATGCTATAAATAAAGGTTGTAACTAAGCATTGTAATACACAAAAAAGACTGAAATCTCAAGCAAAGGTGAAGGTACATAGAGATAAAGAAATACTCTTATAATCTAGGTCTATATTAAAAAGGAAGGTGAATACTCTTGTTGCATCAAGAGGAATGTTAGATCTCTTTGTATCAACTTATTAATAAAGCTCTCTTACGTTCTCTCCCCATGGACGTAGGCCAAGTTTGGGCCGAACCACGTTACATCCTCGTGTTCTTTCTTATTGCTCTTTTATCTAGGTATTTATAGTTTTACATAAGTTTTTCTTTTATAAGTATATTCATATTGTCAAGTTCCGCATATGTCGATTCCAGAAGCAACAATTGGAATCAGAGCATATCAATTACGCAATAATTGGTATCAGAGCTAAAGGTTGATGAAGAACGATATGTCGAAGATAGAAAGTTCTATGACAAAATTGAAAAACACCTAGAGGGGGGGTGAATAGGTGTAAGTGCTAATCTAAGAAACTTAATGCAAACTAAGTGCGCTAAATGCGGAAGCTAATGCAAATTATGCACAAACTAATACAATACAACAAGTGTAGCCGAATTCCCCTTGCGAGGCTCTGGACTAACTCCCCTTGATTCCCTTGAAATGGGTTGAGGCGCTATGTGAAGCTCTTGTTGGATGAGTACAAGTTAGGCACACACACACAAGCAATCCAAGCAATATGAAATATGTGCACACACAATCAAGCCAAGCAATCAAGGATATAGCTATATGAATTAATGCAAGGCAATAAGAAATATGCTCAACACAAGCAAGTATGATATGAGATGAAGTATGATGCTTTGCACAAAGTAAATGAGAGAGAGTTAGAGAGACAATGGGAGCAATCGCAAACACCAAGATTTGTTTCGAGGTTCGAGCACCTTGCTCTACATCCCCGCCTACACCACCGTGTAGGATTTCCACTATCTCAACTCCCACCGAGGGAACCTCTACCGAAGAGGATTTCTTACAACTCTAGGAGTACCTAACTCCTCTCTCAATACAACCTCCACCGAGGCTAACAACAACCAACAACAACACCTCTACCGAAGAGGCTCACAACCAAACTCTATCACCTCACACTTGAGGGATACAACTCAATCACCCGATCACCTCTACCGAAGAGGGATTCACAAATAAAAGGGTGTTTACAACAAAGAGGTTTACAACAAACAACCTCAAACTCTTCTCTTTCTTTTTCTCTTTTCTTTTTCCACAAAAACAAGATCCTAATAGTTTAGGATAGGTGATAGCTCAAGTGTGGAAACAAGGTGTTTTTGAAAACCAGCAACAAAGAAAAACTATTTGGGAAATCACTTGTAAATGTTAGAAAATGAAAAACAAAACAATCTCCCAAAACCCTAGCTTTCTTTGATTTTCCAAAAACCCAAAAACAAATAAGATGAAATCTTTTTGACTTAAAAACTCTTTTAAAAACTCTTTTAAACTCTTCAGAAAACTGAAAATTTTTAGCTCAAAAATTCTTATCTAAAACAATGGAGAAATGGGGTATATATAGCCCCTAGGAAAAACTAGCCGTTAGGCTGATGTGGCAGTCTGACCAACTGCCGGTCGACCGGTTCGGTCGACTGCTAACGGTCAAAAATGTGACCGTTGGGCAACATCGGTCGACCGGTCCGGTCGACCGAAATAAACCGAGAGCAGAGCTCTCAGGCCCGGTCGACCGGCCCGGTCGACCGTCCACTGTGCCTAACAGACGTGCACGTCTGTGCACGTCGGTCGACCGGATCGGTCGACCGGCCCTTGGTGCGGTCGACCGTCCCGGTCGGCCGACCAGCCTGTCAGCACAAAAACCAGGTCAGAAAAATTTGGAAAAATATTTCTAAAAAAATCTTTTATCTCTTTAAAAATACCATAAAAATTGTTTTATCATTTTATGTTGAAACATAAACATGTGATAAAAATTTCAAGACATATATCAATCATATCAATTCATTTTTGTGTCTTGCCAATTTTATCAAAAACAAAACTTGTATTTTTATCAAACTTGATTTTTCCAAAGCATGAATAGGATAGTCAAAATAAGTTTGTTTACCAAGTTAAAGCATGTATGTATAAATAGAGAACATCTACTATACATATAACATATGTAAACTTGTTTTGATCTATTCTTCATGAAAACCAAAAACCAAATCACGAAACGTGTGTGTTTTGTGCACTTGAGCATACCAACTAAACTAAGCTTTACAAATGGATCTAAACACATAAACTAAACTAACTACACTAGGATACCTAAGTCTTCTTGTCGATCTTCCATCTTCAAGTAGACTCGATCCCAAACGAGTGATCCTCCAAGTGCAAAGGTATGATCTTTAAGCTTTGGCACCGAAATCACCATGATAAGCTTCTAATCATCTTGTTGAAGCTAATCACCAACCTAATATCCTGTTAATGATCTGAAACTTAGAAACACAAGAATATTAGTAAACATAACTACATGAGTGTTGATCATCATCAAAACTAGAGTGGAAGGCCATTGGGCCAACAATCTCCCCCTTTTGATGATGACAAAACTCATGGAGTTATATATGCATGGATTAAAGATAAGCTTCAAGGAAGCTCCCCCTTAACTCATGCATAGGGATAAACAATAAATATGTGCAATGAACATGAAACATGCATATGCATAAACAATAAATGGTTCTAGATATCAAATGGAATATTCAAAACAAAATTCTAGATACCAATTACAAAGCAAACTCTATATATCAATTAAACTTAATATTCTTGAGATTAAAACATAATATATGCATATAAAACATAAGCATGCATATAAAACTTCATAAATCTTCTCCCCCTTTTTGTCAATCATCAACAAAGGGGTAAACAATCAAAATCATAGAAAAATGAGGGGTAAAAATCTTTCTCCCTTTTTGTCAATCAAAACAATGCAAACAATGTTCTCCCCATTTTTGTCTAAAACAAAAAAAAAAAATCAATAAGGGGTGACTACAAACATGATATCAATTAAAAATATGTCAATGAAGCATCTTGATACCAATAAACAAGAATCAATATATATTATATGCTATATACATTCATGAAGAGGAAGACGCTAAGTTAGCTTCCCTACACATATGCATTACATGAAGAAGGGATGACAAGCCCTAACTCACATAACACATATTATGTAATGCATAAGAGGAGATGTGAAGCTCCCCCTACACACGTATATCATATAAAGAAGAGTTGTCAAGCTCCTCAATTTATAATATACTCAACATGAATCTATATGTAAGAGAGATGTTAAGCTCTCCTTGCATATAGGAAATACAAATCAAAACTTTGAATATTTTCTTTAAACAACATTTTGAGATACCAATTGTAATTAAACATAACAAATTACCAATTGTAAAACAACATAACAAATTTTGAATGTCTAAACACAAATTTTGATACCAATTGTAAGAATATATTTCATTTTTGAAAATATATAAACAAATTTGATGTTGATATCATATGTTCAAAATAACAACTTTTAATCATAAAGAGTGGGAGTACAAATACCAATTGAAGTACAAAATCAAATTTTCTCCCCCTTTATGAAAAACAAACTAAAGACATGCATAGTCTTGATAACAATTTAAAAGTAATCAATTTAAACAAAATTGAAACTCAAGCACTAGCATAAACACAAACATATATATGTATGAAAAATAGATACCAATAGAAATTGATATACTTGGAATTTAAAGCATACATACATACAAAACATATATGAGTATACAAGAAGATCAAAATGATACCAATTGAAAGAGTTCAATGATACCAATTGACATAACAATAAGTTCAAGTGTATACATCATATTATCTACCACCCAATCATAATTCAAGTTTTAAAGATTTTCAATTTAGGGCATACATGAACATGATCTCCCATCCTACCGCCCTTGGAAGGTAGGGGTTTTCAAAGATAGATTTGAAAATGTAGTTTTGTTTGAAAATCACTACCAAAATGAAGAACACCGCAACTAGTTAAATGGAAAACTTGTTAACTAGCACGAAATCCTTCAAGTAAGGAATAAAACAAAATTGAAATTCACATGATAATCATCACTCTAACCAATAAAGCATAACTCATGAGAAACAAAACATGAGCAATAGATATGAGTGTACAAATAATATGTGAAGATCATAATCATGAAAAATATTTCATTAAGCTCAATTATTCCTTAAAACATAATTCCATCAAAACTATCTAATCTTCAAGGCATATGTATGTCTAATACAAACTATAGTATACATACATATCCAAAACATAACGAGTCCACAAAATATATGCATTAAGGCACGTGGCTCAAAAAGGATACTCATGTATAGTCAATAGTTTGGATAAGATGGAAATATACATGAAGTTAAATATTGACACAATAAACATGACAATCATGAAAACATGAAAAGCATGAAAAGTATGAAAATTTAGCTTTTCATTAAAACAATTTGATACCAATTCTTTTCAAGGTATATGTATGATTTGTCAACACAAGAAGTATACATACATATCCCTTAAACACACTTTGAGTCCATAATAGATATTTGCATGAAAGGCAAATGACTCAAGGGGTATACATGTATATCTTAAGGTTTGGCAATACAAACATATACATGAAGTGAAATACACAATCATAAAGTAAATTCAAAAAATGAGAATACAAGTTTAATATGTATGAATCATCAAAACTAGACTATACTAGCACATCTAATGGGTTCAAATAAGCAATCAAGCTCAAACATACATAGATTTATTTGTAACCCACTCTATGTACAAGTATATAACTAGTCTTAATGAAAACTAACACTTAAACATGTAATCAAGTCATTGAGCATCAAAACAAAATAAAAATCATCATGATAAAACTAAAACATGATTATTATGTAAATTCACATGTATTAGATTCATGATGTACATTATAGTTTAAACAAAAAGTGAGAACACTAAGTATGGGTTCATATAAGCAAGTGTGTCTCAAATACTATACATGTATGTCAAGGATCTAATAAACATGGCATGTACATACTAATCCATAGACAATGAAAACATGCTATAAAACAAATGAATATGAAAGCATGTAAATAAATAATACGGAGTTAGGAATCGTTACCAAAACCTAGAAGGCAACTCTCCTTGTCTCCAAAACTTGGTGGTCCTCTCCACCATCTCTTCCCTGAAAGTGATGCATCCAATAGATTTCCTTTAAGTCCGGAACGCATCCACTCCAAGGTGTCATCACTCTCACGTCATGTGAGAGCCCACACCTACATTAAACAAAGGAGGGGTGGTCTTTGGTACCCACATCTTGTTGGGTCCATGGGGGTTAGTCTCTTCTCTAACCCAAACAAATTTCTTTGCTAAATTCTCAACATGTAAACGATCATAGCAAAATTTAGCAAGATGGCCTTTTCGGCCGCAATGTGTACATGTGTACACATGAGCATATGTGTGATGGTGTCCGTGTGAAGCATGTGTATGCCGTGATGGGTGTGCATGCATAAAAGTTGGAACTTGTTTCTTTCGAACCAAGGATTCCAAGCGAGTGTGGTTCATGGCACATTGGCTCATAGTGGAGCCCAAATAATCTACTCTCTTCTTTAGCATACAAATATCATCATTAATCCTAGAAGAAGAGGTACATGCATTAGGTAGACTAGATGAAGAAGCTACACTAGCATGGCAAACATGTGCATCCATCTTATTTTACAAAATAATGTTTTTCTTTAAACACACATCTAAATCATTTGAAATAGAAATAATTTTATTTTTCAAATCAACATTCTCTTTTAAAACAAAATCAATTTTTGAAGACAAGTTTTCATTTTTCTTCAAAAGAACATGGCAATCATTTTTATTTTTCAAAAACTCATTTTCTTTAAGTGCAAGACCAAGTTGAGATTTTAATGAATCCCTTTCATTATAGACCTCAACCTTCTCTTGCAAAACATTGTCAAGTCTAGCATGCAAACACTTATTTTCTTTTTCAATTTCTAGACTTATCTTTTTCAAAATCTTATATTTTTCAATTAACTTTTCACATACTATTGAAAGTTCTTCATTTAGAGCATGGGGATCAACAATATCATTACTAGAAGAACTAGCATCATCATCACTATCTAAGTGGGGTTCCGAATGTACCTCAAGGGAGTCATTCCCTTGGACCATATAACATTGTTGTGGCTCGGATTCTCCACTATATTCCTCTTCTTGTTGGATTTGGACTTGAAGCTCCGAGGTGGTGGTTGTTGTCAATTTGTTCCACACTACAAAAAGCGGAATCAAAGTTAGAAACACATAAGAGATAATCTTTAGGAAGAGTGCTTCTAATGACCTCTAGGGCTTGTGCATTGGCCCCTATATGATTACCATCACCAAGATAACATCTCTTGGTGGCGGCAAGGAAGACATGCAAACCTAGGGTCTTTAGGTACATGGACATCCTATACTTTCAAACATCAATGTTGGAAGGGTCAAAGCTAGGTGGGGTCATGAAGTCCATGGTAAACTATATATGAATGTGCAAACAAACAAATGCAAATGAGATTAGCAAGCAAATGGATCACTCCTAGGATGTTAAGCCTAAGTATCAGGAGCACTAGCTCTGATACCAATTGAAAAACACCTAGAGGGGGGGTGAATAGGTGTAAGTGCTAATCTAAGAAACTTAATGCAAACTAAGTGCGCTAAATGCGGAAGCTAATGCAAATTATGCACAAACTAATACAATACAACAAGTGTAGCCGAATTCCCCTTGCGAGGCTCTGGACTAACTCCCCTTGATTCCCCTTGAAATGGGTTGAGGCGCTATGTGAAGCTCTTGTGGATGAGTACAAGTTAGGCACACACACACAAGCAATCCAAGCAATATGAAATATGTGCACACACAATCAAGCCAAGCAATCAAGGATATAGCTATATGAATTAATGCAAGGCAATAAGAAATATGCTCAACACAAGCAAGTATGATATGAGATGAAGTATGATGCTTTGCACAAAGTAAATGAGAGAGAGTTAGAGAGACAATGGGAGCAATCGCAAACACCAAGATTTGTTTCGAGGTTCGAGCACCTTGCTCTACATCCCCGCCTACACCACCGTGTAGGATTTCCACTATCTCAACTCCCACCGAGGGAACCTCTACCGAAGAGGATTTCTTACAACTCTAGGAGTACCTAACTCCTCTCTCAATACAACCTCCACCGAGGCCAACAACAACCAACAACAACACCTCTACCGAAGAGGCTCACAACCAAACTCTATCACCTCACACTTGAGGGATACAACTCAATCACCCGATCACCTCTACCGAAGAGGGATTCACAAATAAAAGGGTGTTTACAACAAAGAGGTTTACAACAAACAACCTCAAACTCTTCTCTTTCTTTTTCTGTTTTCTTTTTCCACAAAAACAAGATCCTAATAGTTTAGGATAGGTGATAGCTCAAGTGTGGAAACAAGGTGTTTTTGGAAACCAGCAACAAAGAAAAACTATTTGGGAAATCACTTGTAAATGTTAGAAAATGAAAAACAAAACAATCTCCAAAACCCTAGCTTTCTTTGATTTTCTAAAAACCCAAAAACAAATAAGATGAAATCTTTTTGACTTAAAAACTCTTTTAAAAACTCTTTTAAACTCTTCAGAAAACTGAAAATTTTTAGCTCAAAAATTCTTATCTAAAACAATGGAGAAATGGGGTATATATAGCCCCTAGGAAAAACTAGCCGTTAGGCTGATGTGGCAGTCTGACCAACTGCCGGTCGACCGGTCCGGTCGACCGCCAACGGTCAAAAATGTGACCGTTGGGCAACATCGGTCGACCGGTCCGGTCGACCGAAATAAACGAGAGCAGAGCTCTCAGGCCCGGTCGACCGGCCCGGTCGACCGTCCACTGTGCCTAACAGACGTGCACGTCTGTGCACGTCGGTCGACCGGATCGGTCGACCGGCCCTTGGTGCGGTCGACCGTCCCGGTCGGCCGACCAGCCTGTCAGCACAAAAACCAGGTCAGAAAAATTTGGAAAAATATTTTCTAAAAAAATCTTTTATCTCTTTTAAAAATACCATAAAAATTGTTTTATCATTTTATGTTGAAACATAAACATGTGATAAAAATTTCAAGACATATATCAATCATATCAATTCATTTTGTGTCTTGCCAATTTTATCAAAAACAAAACTTGTATTTTTATCAAACTTGATTTTTCCAAAGCATGAATAGGATAGTCAAAATAAGTTTGTTTACCAAGTTAAAGCATGTATGTATAAATAGAGAACATCTACTATACATATAACATATGTAAACTTGTTTTGATCTATTCTTCATGAAAACCAAAAACCAAATCACGAAACGTGTGTGTTTTGTGCACTTGAGCATACCAACTAAACTAAGCTTTACAAATGGATCTAAACACATAAACTAAACTAACTACACTAGGATACCTAAGTCTTCTTGTCGATCTTCCATCTTCAAGTAGACTCGATTCCAAACGAGTGATCCTCCAAGTGCAAAGGTATGATCTTTAAGCTTTGGCACCGGAATCACCATGATAAGCTTCTAATCATCTTGTTGAAGCTAATCACCAACCTAATATCCTGTTAATGATCTGAAACTTAGAAACACAAGAATATTAGTAAACATAACTACATGAGTGTTGATCATCATCAAAACTAGAGTGGAAGGCCATTGGGCCAACAAAAATTTGAGGTCGAGAAGTTCAATAGCAAAGAAAACTTCGGCTTATGACAAAAGAATGTGAAGGCGTTGCTGGTGCAATAGGGTCTTCACAAGACCTTGCAGGGTAAGTCATCAAAAACTATAGGTGCACCAGAGGAGAATTAGGAAGAGATGGATCTAACGACGGTAACCACGATCCAACTATATCTCGCAGACAAGGTGATGTACAACGTGATGGATGAAGAAACGACTGTAGGATTGTGGTCAACATTAGAAATATTGTATATGACGAAAAGTCTCTCCAACAAGCTATATCTCAAGAAACAACTATATGGGTTACGCATGAACGAAGAACAGCGGTGTTAGAGCATTTAAACTTCTTCAATAAGGTCATCAACGAGCTTCTAGCTGTTGATGTCAAGATCAGCGAGGAGGACAAGGTGTTGATACTTCTCAGTTCGCTTCCACAATCATATGGTCACATTGTTGGGATTTGGGTCGAACAAATAGTCCCACATCGGCTAGACATGGGGATGGTCTTGAGTATATAAGAATTTGGGATACTCCACCTAGAAGGCTAGTCTTTTGGGATGGTGCCCCGAGTCCTTACAAATGGTATCGAGCCATGCCCCGAACTTAGTCGTGTGTGTGGGTGATGTTCGATCCCCCAGGGCGCAAAAGGCGCAATAAAGTCCCGGTAAAGCTAGTTGAGCTTTCAAGATTTATAGCAGAGTCCTGCTTCATATAAAACGTGCCTGCAAATGCGGTGAAAAGGAGTAATAAGCTGCAAGTTGTGCTTCAGTAAGGCGTCTGCTGAAATGTAGTGAAGAGAATCTCGTAGAGCATATGTCTAGAATCTCGTAGAGCATATGTCTTCAGCTAGACATGGGGATGGTCTTGGGTATATAAGAATTTGGGCTACTTAGTCTTTTGGGATGGTACCCTGAGTCCTTACACGCATCCTCACCACTATGCTCTATGGTAAGAAAACTTTCATCTTGGAGCAGGTCATGTCAACTCTCTTATCTAATGAGATTAGGAAAAAACAAATCAAGAGTAGGCAGCATCGGGTTTGGTGGTCATGGGAAGGAAAAGAAGAGGAGAAGAAAAGAAAGGTCTGTGCTCGTCAAATGCGTGTCACTTTTGTCACAGGGAAGGTTATTGGAAGAATGACTACAAGCATCGGCAAGAGTGACTGAACAAGAAGAGGTAAGCTGTGGAGGCAGACATAGCATTGAGCGGTGTAGAGAACACCGAAGTATTAATGGCTTCCTATGAAGATAACAATTCTCAAGGTAAAAGCTGGATATTTGATTCGGGTAGTACAGTTTATGTATGTTCCCAAAAAAAGCTGTTCAACTCCTTAGTTGCAAAGGAGGAAGGGACTGTTAAGATAGTGGATGGCTCGACTTGCGAGGTGACCGGCACTGGGACAGTCAAGGTTACAGAAAGAAATAGGACGGTGCATGTTTTGAAGGCAGTCTGGTATATTCCGGAGGCACAGTACAATCTAATATTCATAAGGTGCTCGACGAAGAAGGATGCCAGATCCAAGTGTAACAAGGTGTCATCACAGTTAGCCAAAGAGAGAGGGTAATCCTTAAAGGAAAGAAGTGTGAAGGGTTATACAAGCTGAAGGAATGAAACTCAGTTTGAGGTGGAGTTTCAGGGATAAGCTTGGAAGGGAGCTCATCGCGAGGTGGAGCTTCAAGGAAGACTGCAACGGGACGTGAATCGGGTCAAAGTGTTGCAGGAAGGAGGAAGGGTGCATTCGGGTAAGGCCCGAGATGGCCCAAACTATGGTGGTAAATCCGCCAAAGGCCCTGGGGAGAGGGGATAAGAGTTAAAGACTTTACGGTACGCTTACAATCAAGGAAAGATTCAATGTAGTATTCCAAAATCTCAAGATAAACTTAAAGGATTGAAAAGTAAGTCAAGGTGGAGATTGTTAGGATCTTTTTGTCTTAAGGAGACGATAGTCTAAGAAGATCCAAATAAGTTGGAGAAGAAGATAATTGCTTGGAGAGTTGAAAAGAAGAAGATCAAGAAAAGTTAGTCGACTTATAGTCGATTAACAAGACTATTAGTCGACTAATCAGAAGTACTAGTCGCCTAGGATAGATACAGAGACAGATACCAAAAAGAGACAAAAAACAGTAGTTAACTAATAAGTTTTAATAGTCAACTAATGGAAAGGATTAGTCGAATAGGCCTAAGTATTAGTCGACTAATCAGGGCGGTTCTGCATGCGCAGTTTTCTTTTCAGGTGCCCGCGAGTTTTCTCTTCTGGTGGAGTTCGAATAGGATGCAGATTCTATTAAAAGAAGCTTTGTTTCTAAAGATTAAAGGGTCTAGAATCCTTCTAGACCAAGGATATCAACTCTAATAGGATTGGTCAATATTCTTCAAGCATTCAAAGATCAAGATCATCTCATAGTTCAAGTAGGAGTTATTTTTGTAGGTACACCAGAGGAGGGGTGAATAGATGTACAAGCTAATCTAGGACAAATGATGCAGAATAAAAAATTAATTGCTAACACACTATGTGTAACCAACAGTGAGTCTGAATTCCATGTGAAGGGCTCTGAAACTACTCCTCTAGATTCCTCTAGATTAAGGGTTGAGGTGCTCAAAAAGGCTCTTTTGGTAGAACACAAGTGTGGACAACAAACAATACCAAGCATGTATATGATATGAGCAATATAAAGCAATGCAAGATATAAAGAGAGAGAATTAGAGAGACAGTCCAAACGCAAACACAAAATATGTTTCGAAGTTTGAGCTACTGCTTTACGTCCTTATCTTCACACAGAAGAATTTTCACTATGTCCACACAAGACCTTTCACAAAGGGACCTCCACTGAGGAATTACAACTCAACACGGGGAGTACACAACTCCTCTCTCTACACAATCACCTCTACACAAGAGAGAGCACAAAGCAAAAAAAGAAATACACTTGGTGATCACAAAAATTACAAACACTCTCTTGGTGATCTCAAAGAATCACAAACAATTTTCTCACAAAACAAAGATCCTAAAGATAGGATTAGAAATGATAGCTCAAGTATGTGAGAAAACAAAGTATTTTGGAAAAGAAATAACTGTTGGCCCAGAGGCCTTCCACTCTAGTTTTGATGATGATTAACTCATGTAGTTATGTTTACTAATAATCTTGTGATTTTAGTTTCAGATCATTAATCAAGATATTAGTTGGTGATTAGCTTCAACAAAGGAGTTTGGAAGCTTTCACATGGTGATTCCAGAGCCCGAGCATCAAGATCATACATTGCACTCGTTGGAGTCAAGCTTGGTGGATCACGGAGTTTTGGATCGGGTCGACTTGAAGATGAAGATCGTCAAGAAGACTTAGGTATCCTAGTGTTTATTGTGTTTTAGATCCATGTGTAAAGATTAGATAGTTGATATGCTCAAGTTCACAAAACATACACGTTTTATGTTTTGATATTGGTTTTTATGAATAGTTAGATCAAAACAAGTTTACTTTGTTTTTATGTATATTAGATGTATTCTTTATAAATACATGCTTTAACTTCCTATACAAACTTAGTTTGACATACCTATTCATGTGTTTTATGTTTTGGTATTTTTAAGAAAACATATTTTGTAGAATTAAAGACAAAAACTATGATATATATATGTTTCATGTATATTGGACTTATGTCCATATGCAACATGCTTCAATGTGTTTAATTATCATGTTTTTATATTTAAATGAGTTTTCCTATTGAAAAATTCAAGTTTGTTAAAATACAGTTTTGGTTTTTGATAATATTTGCAAGACACAAAAATAGTTCAAATTGCTTGATATTTGAGTTGAAATTTTTATCACATGTTTATATATCAATGTAAAATGTTAAAACTATTTTTGGGGATTTTTTATATATTTTACAAGATTTATTAAAATATTTTTAACATGATTTTCTGACCCAGAAATTGGCTGCCAGGCTTTGGCGATCGACCGAGCCGGTCGGCCGTAAGCCAGAGCCGGTCGACCGGTCGGTCGACCGACGTGCACAGGTCTGTGCACGTCTGGCCAGGCAATGGGCCGGTCGACCGGGCGGTCGACCGGACCAGAGAGCTTTGCTCTCTGTATCTGGGCGGTCGACCGGGCGGTCGACCGGGCTGCTCCAACGGTCATATTTATGACCGTTGGCGGTCGACCGGGCGGTCGACCGCCAGCCTGTCAGGCTGACAGATCAGCCTAACGGCTAGTTTCTTGGGGAGCCTATTTATACCCCATCTCTTTGGGGATTTTGGCTAAGGTTTTCAACAAGAAAAATTTCTATATTCGCTGGTGTTTAAAACAAGTTTTCAAAAGTGTTTAGAGCTTCAAAAGATCAATCTTTATTTGTTTTAGAGTTTTTGGAAAAATCAAAGAAAATAGAAATTTGGGAGATTTGTTTTGGTTCTTCATTTCTATCTTTTACAAGAGTTTTTCCAAGTATTTTTCTTTGAGTTTTTGTTTTCCAAACTCTAATTTTTCCACACTTGAGCTATCCTCTATCCTATTCTATTAGGATCATTTATTTGTGGGAAAAGAGATTGTTTGAGGTTGTGGAAATCTCTAAGTTGTAAACCCTCCTTGATTTGTTGTATCCCTCTTTGGTAGAGGTTGATCGGAGTGGTGGTTGCTCCCTCTAGTGAGAGGTAGAGTTTGGTTGTTTGGCTACGGGCCTATCCCTCTTCGGTAGAGGTGGATTGTGGTTGTATAGCCTCGGTGGAGGTTGTTGGTTGAGAGAGGAGTTCGGTACTCCCGGTTGTTGTACAAATCCTCCTTGGTGGAGGTTCCCTCGGTGGGAGTCCTCGGTGGACAAGTTAGTGGATTGGAAATCCTTCTTGGTGAAGGCGGGGACGTAGAGCTAGGGGCTTGAACCTCGAAACACATCTTTGTCTTTGCGTTTGATCCATTGACTCTAAACTCTCTCCTTTATTTGTGTTGTGCATTGCATCATATCATTCATATCTATTTGCTTGTGTTGTGCCTTGCATTGTTTCATATTGCTATATCATTTATATGCTTGGTTTGCTTGTGTGTGCCTCACTTGTACTTAACCACGAGAGCTTCATATAGCACCTTAACCCATATCTAGGGGAATCAAGAGGAGTTAGTCCAGAGCCCTTCACGGGGAATTCGGCTACACTTGTGTGTTGTACTAAGTGTGTTTCAAATAGTTTTTAGCTTCCGCATTTAGTTTCTAGATTAGCCATATCACCTATTCACCCCCCTCTAGGTGATTTCAATTGGTATCAGAGCCTCCGCTCCTGATATTTGGTTTAACCACCTAGGAGTGTGATCTTGGACTTAGCTAATCAATCATTTGCATTTGCACATACATTTGTTTGCACACACTCATGGATTGCTTGTCACCTCCCATGTTCGATGTCTCCAACATTGACACATGGAAATATAGGATGTCCTTGTATTTGAAAACCCTAGGTTTGCATGTTTTCCTTGCCGCTACCAAGAAATGCTATCTTGGTAATAGCAATCATATAGGGGCCAATGCACAAGCCCTTGAGGCTATTAGAAGCACGCTTAACAAAGATTATCTTATGCTTGTTTCTAACCTTGATTCCGCTTTTGTAGTGTGGAACAAGTTGACAACCACCTCCACGTCCAAGCTTCAAATGCCAATCCAACCGGAGGAATCTAGTGGAGAATCCGAGTCACAATGCTTCATGGTCCAAGGGAATGACTCCCTTGAGGTACATTCGGAATCTCAACTAGATTGTGATGATAGTGCTAGTTCTTCATGTGATGAATATGTGGATGCTAATGCTTTGAATGAAGAACTATCTATTGTGTGTGAAAAATTATTGGAAAAATATAATTTGTTGAAAAAGAAAAGTCTAGGCCTTAACAATGAAAATAAAAATTTGATTTCTAGACTTGACATTATTTTGCAAGAGAAAGTGGAGATTTCTAATGAGAGGGATTCATTGAAATCTCAACTAGACCTTGCTCTAAAAGAAAATGAATTTTTAAAATCTAAAAATGATTGCAATGTTGTTTTGAAGAAAAATAAAAAATTATCTTCAAAAGTTGAACTTGTTTTAAAAGAAAATGATTCTTTAAAAATTAAGATTGCTTCAATTTCTAAAGATTTGGATGCTTGTTTAAAGAAAAATGAATCTTTAAAAATTAATATTGATTCACATGTTTGCCATGCTAGTGTAGCTTCTTCATCTAGTCTACCTATTGCATGCACCTCTTCTTCTAAGATCAATGATAATTTTTGTTTGTTAAAGAAGAGTGTAGATTGTTTGGGCTCCACTTTGAGCCATTGTGTTTCTAGCCATACACGTTTGGAATCTTTGTTTCGAAAGAAACAAGTTCCATCTTTGCATGTACACCCTCCACGGCATACACATGCTCCTCACGGACACCATCATCACTTGTATGCTCATGTGTACACTTGTACACATTGTGGACGTAAGGGCCACCTTGCTAAATTTTGTTATGATAGAATACATGTTTCTAATTTAGCAAATAATTTTGTTTGGGTTAGAGAAGGGACTAACTCCCATGGACCCAAAAGAAAATGGGTACCAAAGACCACCCCTCTTGTTTATGATGTAGGTGTGGGCTCTCACATGACGTGAGAGTTGCGGTACCTTGGAGTGAATGCGTTCCGTGCTTAAAGGAAACTATTTGGATGCATCACTTTCAAGGGAAGTTTGGTGGGAGGACCACCTTATTTTGGAGTCATGGAGAGTTGCCTCATAGGTTTTGGTAACGATCTCTTACTCCTTATTTATTTTTGCATGGCTTTCATGTTCATTATTTATAGCATGCTTTGATGTTTATAGACCCTTGACATGCATGTATAGCCTTTTGAAACACCCATGTTTAATATGGACTATTATTTTGTGTTCTCACCATTGTTTAGCTATCATGTTTATCATAGCTCTAATAACATGTGGATTTACATAATGATCATATTTGTGTTCATCATGTTGATTTATATCTTGTTTTATGCTTCATGTTTTGATTACTTGTTTAAATGTTAGTTTTCATTAAGACTAGATATATACTTGTACATATAGTGGGCCACAAATAAATCTATATATGTTTGTACTTGAATGCTTATTTGAACCCATTAGATGTGCTAGTATAGTCTAGTTTTGATGATCCATGCATTTTAAACTTGTATTCCCATTTTTGAATTTGTTTTATGAATTCTTGTTTAACTTCATGTATATGTCCATTTTATCCAAATCATTGTTATACATATACATCCTTTGAGCCACGTGCCTTCATGCATATATCCTTGTGGACTCGTTGTGTTTGGATATGTATGTATACTTTAGTTTGTATAAGACATACATATACCTTGAAGATTAAATAATTCTTGTTGATTTTCATGTTTTAAGGAATATTGAGCTTAATTGAATATTTTTATGATCATGTTCTTCACATTGTATTTGTACACTCACCTTCATGTTTAATCATGTTTTGTTTTCATGAGTCATATTTATGCTTCATTGGCTTAGAGTGTTGACTATCTTGTGAATTTCATGTTTTATGAAAAATATTTATGTTTTATTCCTTACTTGAAGGATTTCGTACTAGTTAACAATCCATTTAACTAGTTGTGATATTCTTCATATGGTAGTATTTTTCAAACATACTATATTTTTCAAATCTATTTTTGAAAACCCCTACCTTTTACGGGTGGTTGGATGGGAGACCATGCTCATGTATGCTTTATAGTGAAAATCATTTTAAACTTGAACATGATTGGGAGGATAGGTTATATGAGATATACTCTTGATATTTTTGTTGTTTCAATTGGTATCATTGGATTCTTTCAATTGGTATCAATATTGACATTTCTTGTATACTCATATATATTTGTATGTATGTATGCTATCATTTCATATTTTATCAATTTCGATTGGTATCTAATCTTTCATACATATATATATTTTGTTTATGCTAAGCTTGAGTTTTAATGATCATCATGTTTCAATTGAGTAGTTTTCAATTTGTATTCTAATACAAGCTTAGACATTGTTTTTTATTTGGTATTTCATAAAGGGGGAGAAAACTCCTATTTTATCTTTCAATTGGTATTTGGTTTACCATTGGTTTTGTATTCCACTCCCTTTCTTTATGATAGAAAATAATAATTTCAATTTGATATCATATGTTTAAAAAGAATAATCTTTAAATTGGTATCAAGATTGTATTTGTTTTCTCAAAATTGGTATCAAGATGCTTATGTGTTTACTCTTTATTGATATCAAGATGTTTATTTGAATGTTTTTAATTAATATCAAGATGCTTTTGCTTCTTAAAATTGGTATCAATGTTTTTATGTTTCCTTTCAATTGGTATCAAGATGTTCTACTTTGACATATTTCAATTGGTATTATAAAATGTTTTGATTTATATTGCCTATATGCAAGGGGAGCTTAACATCTTTTCTACATATAAATTCATGTTGTGTGTATCCTATATTGAGGAGCTTGACAACTCTTCTTTATGTGGTACACGTGTGTAGGGGGAGCTTCACATCTCTTCTTATGCATTGCATATTTTGTGTTATATGAATTAGGGCTTGTCATCCTTTCTTCATGTAATGCATATATGTAGGGAAGTTAACTTAGCGTCTTCCTCTTCATGAATATTTATTGCATATATCTATTTATTGATTTGTTTGTTTGACCCCTTAGTTAATTCTTTGTTCAGAACAAAAAGGGGGAGAAGAATTTATTGATTTGTTTTTACTTTGACTCTTTGTTGATGATTGACAAAAAGGGGGAGAAGTATTTGATATATATGTATGTTTTAAGGATTTATGTTTATGCATATATGTTTTGTATTGTTTTGCAATAGGAGAAAAAGAATTTGATGTGATAAGAATTTAATGAGTTTTATGCTTGTATGCTTGTTTGGCATCATGCATTTGCATTCATGTTTATGAGCCTTCATTGCATATATTTATTGTTTATTGGTATGCATGAGTTAAGGGGGAGCTTCTTTGAAGCTTAACTTTAATCCATGCATATATAACTCCATGAGTTTTGTCATCATCAAAAAGGGGGAGATTGTTGGCCCAGAGGCCTTCCACTCTAGTTTTGATGATGATTAACTCATGTAATTATGTTTACTAATAATCTTGTGATTTTAGTTTCAGATCATTAATCAAGATATTAGTTGGTGATTAGCTTCAACAAAGAAGTTTGGAAGCTTTCACATGGTGTTTCCAGAGCTCGAGCATCAAGATCATACATTGCACTCGTTGGAGTCAAGCTCGGTGGATCACGGAGTTTTGGATCGGGTCGACTTGAAGATGAAGATCGTCAAGAAGACTTAGGTATCCTAGTGTTTAGTGTGTTTTAGATCCATGTGTAAAGATTAGATAGTTGATATGCTCAAGTTCACAAAACACACACGTTTTATGTTTTGATATTGGTTTTCATGAATAGTTAGATCAAAACAAGTTTACTTTGTTTTTATGTATATTAGATGTATTCTTTATACATACATGCTTTAACTTCCTATACAAACTTAGTTTGACATATTTATTCATGTGTTTTATGTTTTGGTATTTTTAACAAAACATATTTTGTGGAATTAAAGACAAAAACTATGATATATATATGTTTCATGTATATTGGACTTATGTCCATATGCAACATGCTTCAATGTGTTTAATTATCATGTTTTTGTATTTAAATGAGTTTTCCTATTGAAAAATCCAAGTTTGTTAAAATACAGTTTTTGGTTTTTGATAATATTTGCAAGACACAAAAATAGTTCAAATGCTTGATATTTGAGTTGAAATTTTTATCACATGTTTATATATCAATGCAAAATGTTAAAACTATTTTTGGGAATTTTTTATATATTTTACAAGATTTATTAAAATATTTTTAACATGATTTTCTGACCCAGAAATTGGCTGCGAGGCTTTAGCGGTCGACCGAGCCGGTCGGCCGTAAGCCAGAGCCGGTCGACCGGTCGGTCGACCGACGTGCACAGGTCTGTGCACTTCTGGCTAGGTAATGGGTCGGTCGACCGGACCAGAGAGCTTTGCTCTCTGTATCTGGGCGGTCGACCGGGCGGTCGACCACCAGCCTGTCAGGCTGACAGATCAGCCTAACAGCTAGTTTCTTGGGGAGCCTATTTATACCCCATCTCTTTGGAGATTTTGGCTAAGGTTTTCAACAAGAAAAATTTCTATATTCTCTGGTGTTTAAAACAAGTTTTCAAAAGTGTTTAGAGCTTCAAAAGATCAATCTTTATTTGTTTTAGAGTTTTTGGAAAAATCAAAGAAAATAGAAAATTGGGAGATTTGTTTTGGTTCTTCATTTCTATCTTTTACAAGAGTTTTCCCAAGTATTTTTCTTTGAGTTTTTGTTTTCCAAACTCTAGTTTTTCCACACTTGAGCTATCCTCTATCCTATTCTATTAGGATCATTTATTTGTGGGAAAAGAGATTGTTTGAGGTTGTGAAAACCTCTAAGTTGTAAACCCTCCTTGATTTGTTGTATCACTCTTTGGTAGAGGTTGATCGGAGTGGTGGTTGCTCCCTCTAGTGAGAGGTGGAGTTTGGTTGTTTAGCTACGGGCCTATCCCTCTTCGGTAGAGGTGGATTGTGGTTGTATATCCTCGGTGGAGGTTGTTGGTTGAGAGAGGAGTTCGGTACTCCCGGTTGTTGTACAAATCCTCCTCGGTGGAGGTTCCCTCGGTGGGAGTCCTCGGTGGACAAGTTAGTGGATTGGAAATCCTTCTCGGTGAAGGCGGGGACGTAGAGCTAGGGGCTCGAACCTCGAAACACATCTTTGTCTTTGCGTTTGATCCATTGACTCTAAACTCTCTCTCCTTTATTTTTGTTGTGCATTGCATCATATCATTCATATCTATTTGCTTGTGTTGTGTCTTGAATTGTTTCATATTGCTATATCATTTATATGCATGGTTTGCTTGTGTGTGCCTCACTTGTACTTAACCACAAGAGCTTCATATAGCACCTCAACCCATATCTAGGGGAATCAAGAGGAGTTACTCCAGAGCCCTTCAGGGGGAATTCGGCTACACTTGTGTGTTGTACTAAGTGTGTTTCAAATAGTTTTTAGCTTCCGCATTTAGTTTCTAGATTAGCCATATCACCTATTCAACCCCCTTCTAGGTGATTTCAATAACAAAGAAAACACTTGAGAAAATCTTCTAAATAGATATAAAAATGAAGATCAAAACTAAATTCCCAAAGACTTGTTTTCTTTTGATTTTTCAAAAACTTTGAAACAAATAAAGATAAGAGTTTTGGCACTAAAACTTCTTTTAAAAACTTTGTTAAAAACACTTAAGAAGGTGGAAAAAATTGCTTTTAAAAATCTTGGAAGAAACAGCCCCCAAAGACCCATTTATATAAGGGTCAGAAAATATAGTCGTTGGGGTCCCGAACTGGTCAGAAACGACCTTTCGGCCGACCGCCTGGTTGACCGGCCAACGATCTGATTTCTGACCGTTGGGGTTATCGGTCGACTGCCCGGTCGATCGCCCCAGCCATACTTGCCTAACGGTCGACCGCTCAATCGACCGAAGCCAGAACCAGAGAGCTGTTCTCGACCGATCGATCGACCGGGGCCAGATCCAGATAGCAAGCTCTCTGGATCGGTCGACCGTCCGATCGACCATCCGATCGATCAGCCATGGCCAAGGCTGTTGTGCACGTTTTGTGCACATCGGTCGACCGCCCGGTCGACCGAGTTCTGGTCTGGTTGACCGGTCGGTCGACCGCTAGTGGACTCAAACTGGGATTATAGGTTGAAATACTTGGTCTTTTAAATACCCATAAAATCTTATAAAATCACATAAAATTCACAAAAATAAGTTCATGTAAGCACTTGAAATACAAATATGTTTGATCAAAGATCAACCCATATTACAAACTATTTGAACTATTTTTTAGGCATAGAAATTAAGCTTGAAACCAAAAACTGTATTTTCAAGAACTCTTTTTATTTTTGTCTTGAGTTTTTAAGAAGACTTCAAAATGAAAAACTATTTCTCAAAAACTTGTTCAAATACACAAACAAGATATTGAAACACCTTTGAAGCATGATGTGCATGGATAGAATCCAATACACATGGTAAATGATATATCTATGTTTTTGATATTGAATCAAAAAATAAGTTTTGTTAAAAATAAAACTTAAAACACATGAATTAGAATCATCAAAATAAGTTTTTAGACAATAAGAACTTATCAATGGATATGGATGAAATCCAATACACATATAAACATGTAAAACTTGTTTTGATTCTATCTATTCATGAAAATATAAAGATGTATATCTTTTTGAAAGTCCAAAAAGGTTAAACCGAAACCAAAACTATTGAACTTGTGCGTGTGTAAACTTGAGCATATCAAGACTAATCTATTCTTACACAAGATCAAAAGAAAAACTAAACTAAACAAATCGAAGTCTTCTTGTCGATCTCTATCTCCAAGTCAACTCGATCCAAACTTGATCCAAGGGAGCCAGATGCGATCGTTGCGATGTGAGCTCTTGAATCAACACTTATTTGCTTCAACACTTTGACTGTGAATCTCTTGTTGAAGTCAAACTCTACTATCTTAATTAGTATCTGAAACTTATTAAACATAAGATCATTAGTAAACTAACATTCATAAGTTAGTCATCATCAAAACTAAGATGAAGGGCCATTTGGCCAACAATCTCTCCCTTTTCGAAGATGACAAAGCTTATGAGGTTATATATGCATTAATTAAGAATAAGCTTCATAGAAGCTCCCCCTTAACTCATGCATATGAATAAATCAATAAAGATATGCAATGTTAGCTCAAGATATGAATAAAAACATATACATATACATACATATATATCCATATACATACTTACACACACACACACACACACACACACACACACACATAAACACTTAATAAAACATGCATATATAAGCACTAATTCTTCTCCCCCTTCTTATCACTCATCAACAAAGAGGTGAAGACAAACAAATAATACCAATAAACATATTCTGAGCAAAATTTTGATATCAATAAATAAACAATCGATTGAAAGAAAACCGATTGAAAGAGAAACAGTCTTTTTACCAATTGAAAATAAAATAATCTATTTACCAATTGATACCAATAGAAGGACATGATACCAATTGAAAGTAAAAATTAAATTTTTTAGGTGAATACTAAAACCATTTTGCAATATAGATATAAAATTGAGAATAATACAATATAGGATTATTGATACCAATATTGAAAATGATAGTATATATCAAAACAAAATATTTTCCATCATAAAGAGTGAGAGTAACATATCAATAGAAAATAAAACCAATTGAAAGATAAAATAAGAATTTTTCTCTCTCTTTATGAAATACCAACGAAAACAATGCATAAGCTTGTAAAGATATCAAATATCATTAAGAACATAAAGCTTAGCATAAAATCAGTTTGTGCTAAAAAAAATGTATGGACATTATAAAATAAGCACAAGAAAAATATCTATCTGTATGTATGATCAGAGCAATATAATATTAGTTGAAATTAAGCTGTATACATATAGAAAACAAATATGAGTATCCAAAAATGAATTTTCATTAAGATCATATATAACTCATAACTACCACCCTATTCATGTACATGTTTAAATAGATTTTCAATGAGGATGTACAAGGCATGGTCGCCCATCCAACCACCCTTGGGTTGGTAGGGTTTTCAAAAATATGATTTGAAAATACTTTTAGCATATTTGAAAACTCTACCAAATTGAAAAATAACAAAACTAGTTTTATGATAATTTTGAAAACTAGTACGAAATCTTTCAAGTAAGAAATAAAACAAATATATATTCCATAATATATGAAAACTACATGAGAACCGACACTCAAAAATCGATAAAGCTCATATAGGCTCATGAGTCAAAACCATGAGTAAACAAAAGATATATAGAGTGTACAAAAATCATATAATCAATAAAATCATGAGAATAAGGCATTGAAGCTCAAATAAAACAAAGAAATTCCTTTTATCATAAAGACATGAAACTATGAGGAAAAAAAACTTAATTTTCATCAAAAATAAAACAAACTTCAAGGTATATGTATGTTTTGTCAAAACTAAAAGTATACATACATATCCAAAACATAAGTGAGTCCATAATAGAATATTGCATGAAAAGCAAATGACTTTAGGATAAACATGTATATCTAATATTTTGGACAAAATTAACGTATACATGAAGCAAAACTCGAAAGCAAGTACAAAATAGGGAAAAACAAGTAAAGATGTAAGAATCATCAAAATAAAGTTATACAAGTATATGTAATGAGTACAAATGAGCAATGAAGCACAAACACATGATAATTAAGTGCAGTTCACTAATTATACAAGTATAAATACAAGTTTTAATGTAAATTACATCTAAACAAGTAATCAAAATATGAAGCACAAAAACATGATCATTAGGCTAAATGCATCTGCTATTAGAACTAGGATATACATATTAGTTAAACAATAGTGAGAACAGAAAAATATGAATCCATATAAACTTGGGTGTATCTCAAAAACTATGTATGTATATCACAAGTTTGATAGGTGTTGACTGATTTTTCCTGCACACAAAAATTAGAATATTAGATTAAGAATAGATCGTGCGAGGAATCAGTTCTAATCCGCGGTAGCAGGGCTATGCGGGTCGTGATCCTCAGGGAGGGACTGCGATGGAAGCGTTAAGCAAGTTTCTCTAAAAATTTATCTTTTTTAGTTATTTTGTTAGTCACGATGGTATTTACAATGGGTGGTATTTACAGTGAAGTGGAAAAGAAGAATTTAGGAAGATGTGGATCTAAACTAAAGGAAGAAAAGAAAGAAAGATTACCTCTTCAGTCTGCTTACCGTTTGAACCGTTGCGATGATTTACCTTTTCTTAGAAGGCGTACAAGCATGGCATATAGGATCGTCCGCCTTCTTAACTATGGAATAAAAAGCAACTAGGGAATAAAAAGCAACTATGAAGACCTGTTCATCGCCATAGGCCATCAAGGTTCCTTCTTCGGCTAGGTATTCTCGAAGCAGTTGGATCTCATGGTGGGCAAGACATTAGAGAAAGAAACAATGTCATAAACCAAAAATAGAAAAACAATGATAGACAAAGATAGAGACACAATAAAACATAAAAATAACAAAACAAGCTTTGATTTGATTTAAACAATGGAGGAAAATTTACAACTTACACCGGCTGTCACCATCGGTACAAGAGGATCCCTTCCTCCATGAATGCAACATCTCCTCTCAGCTTTCACAAAAAGAAAATAAAAATTTACAATGGAATCTAACCTAAAACCTAAAAACCCTAGCTTTTGGCCCTTTGCTGGACGCTGGACGCTCTGTACGTTGCACTGCAGGTGATATTTATAGGTGCAGAAGGCTAAAGAGTCCCGGATAAACATCACCACGAAATCTGGGATTCTAACTCATCTGAATTGCCGCGCCTTGCCGAGCATCCGCGGCACTTTTGTGGCTTCTGGCCGCGCGCTTTGGCGCGTGGCCTCTCCTGGTCCGTCCCTGTGGGCTTGTGCTTCTGGAATTTTGATCCTGGCCTTTTAATCTGGATTTTCGAGATAACTTGGTAATCAAGTTACTCTTAATCCAGATTTCTTCAAATTTTCTTCCCACGAAATTCCTCTTTATCTTGGCCTTTTATCCTCATCTTGCAGGTGTTTAGGGTTGGATAGAAGTCTATCCTTCCTTCATCTTTAATATTTGCAACTTTAGCCCTTGTATTTGCATTTTGATTCTTTGTATTTGCGCTTTTTCACCTGGGCTTCAAACATGGGCTTGGATCTGGGCTTTTGGGCTCTTTAGGCTTTATTTATTGCTAAAATAACAATTCGAGGCCTGCACACAATAAATTACAAATTATTAATAAATGTGCAGAATTAAATGAATAAATATGAAAATGTGATGGTAAATATGATGATAAAAATGCACTTTTCACTACCAATCACACCCCCACACTTATCTTTTTGCTCGTCCTCGAGTAAAAACAAAGAAAAAGAAAAAGAAATGAAAAAGTTAATCTAACCTAACTCACTTTCGTAGGAATCACGATTGCACTTAGCACGTGCAACAAGCCGTTAAACCCCTAGGTTACCCTAGAGGACGAGTGTTGTCTCGTGAGGGTTTTCAGCGGATTGCACCCACAAAATCCATAAAAAGGAAAATATTTGAATTATTATTGAAGAGACTAAGTAGTCTATAAGTTTTAGGATTATCATTTTTATTCATTCTTCAAACCTAGTCTTTATAAAGTAAATTGTTATCCATTTTAGGTAAGGATTAAAATTGAATTTCTAATATAGTCTTTTTCGTTACCAAAAGTCATACGCACCCTTGTGAATCTAGGAATTCCTTAACTTGGACTCTCATGCCTCTTTATTATTTTTATAACATCATCTAATTTCTTTCGTGTAAGTATCAAGGCTTCTTGAGGCCCTCATACCTAACTAATTGACTATTAGATGTGTTAATATATATATATATATATATATATATATATATATATATTTTTTTTTTTTTTTTTTTGGCATGTATAACTCATCTAATTTTCTTTCGTATAAGTATCAAGGCTTCTTGAGGCCCTAATACCTAACTAATTGATTATTAGATGTGTTAGTACATATAAGTAATTTTTCCTTAGTTCCCTCGGACTTTCTAATCCACCCATGTAGCGAACTTAAAGTCGGTGGCTCCCAAACCGGTCGGCTTTAGGGCACCAAGTGAGAAAACACCCCGCGGACTCAAATTCGAGTGAATTAGGCCCCAAAACTAAGGACTTTATTTTATTTACTCACCTTTAGGCATGAATACTTATGCTTCTTGAGGCACATGTATCAGCTTAATTGGTGAATTATTTTTTTTTTTCCTTTTTTTTTTTATTATTATTTTTTTTATGAGGCACAAGGTCTTTGTCTTAGAATCCTAGATATGCATTTGGTATGCACATTTCATTAAGGTAAAAATCAAGACTAATTATTTATTCAATTTCTCTCTTATACCTAAAAATTAAACAATTTATTTATTTTGACCAAGTTTTTAGAAATCCTAATCATGATTTTCCTAATCCTTAAAACTAACTTAGATTTCTTTCAAAAAATAAGTCAAAATATTTCCTTTTTATAACATTTTTTTTTTTTTTTTTTTAGCAAATTTTTTTTATTAGCAATTTTGTTAGTTCTACCTATGTTAGTATGTTAGTAAAACCCACCCCCACACTTATCTCATGCATTGTCCTCAATGTATGAATGTATGCATATATGCATGAAACAGAACAAGGGAAGGCGGAAATTACCTTAGGGTGGTGGTTCCGGAGGTGGTCTAATTGGTCCACGAAATGCGGCCCAATCAAGATAACAGATAATTTGGTGGAACCCACCAGAAACTTTCCTTACATAACCCACAAAAATATATGTATAATTATTTTTAAAAATTTCCACCCCATCGAATTTCCAAATTTCATAATAAATTTCAGAGTTAATTGTCTCAACCTCCTTGTCCCAAAATGGAGTATGAAAAGATGGAATGATTGACTTGGACATGGGAAGTACGGGAACGAATACTGACTCAGGGAAGAAGCTCAAATCAAGTAAGGGCTCAGGAGTCGGGCTAAGTTCGAGAAGTGGGTCCAAGTCAAAAAATTGAAACTCAAGTCCACAATCATCTTCCCACAATGGAATGTGACTCAATGGTGGTGATTCAAGTTCAGGAATGATAGATGTGGGAATCAAAACTGACTCTAAAATATTACCTAAGTCGGGTAACAAAACAGGAGTCAATAATGATTCAGGAATTTGAACTTGATCATAGATTTGAGAATCTAGGTCACATTCAAGTTCTAATTCGGGAAAGGAAAAACTTGCCAAATTATCAGAATTTGAAGTTTCGACAAGTTCACAAGATGGTACTGAATTAGAAACTTGTTGTTCCAAGCAACTTGGTTCGTCGGCTCTAATCAAGTGGTCATCGATATCAGAATCAGCCGGCCGGTGTAAGCATTCCACCATCAAATCTATGTCATGATCACGGGCTAATTTAGCCTCAGTCATGGCAGCTAGCATCCCTTCATAGTCGATAGGTGGATCATATTCTGATTGGACTTGAAAATAGGACGGGTAATCGTGATAAATTTGTGAGTCGGTGGACTCACGTATCATCATGTCTAAAATTGATGGTGATTTTTGCTTGGACTCATTCCTACTCATCATTTCCAAGATAGATGGATTTCTATTCTGAATGGGTGGATCTGAGTATGAATTTTGGGAAAAATGTGGACTAGATGGATATGGAGGACAATTTGGTTGAGAATTAGACTCGGGGGACTCGAAACCCCATGAACTCTGTGACGAGTTGAAATTATTATGAAAGTTATAGTCATAAGATGGGGGTGTGGGTTATATTCATTCGGATAAGACCATTCCGGCACACTAGATTGGTCAAAGTTAGAGTATGCCGGGTTGGTAATATCCGAATAATAGTTAGGAGTGTAATATGGATTAAAATTGGAATTATTCTTATATGCCATATCACACCAACACAACAAACAAATAAACAAACAAAAAAAAGAAAAATTCTAACCTAAGTTAGGGTAGACCTATGACCTAGACGACTCCTAACTGGTTAGACCGTCCACAGGAGGTTGGGTGCAGACTTTGACCACAAGTTAATCAGCCAGGTCAGGGCAAGAGTGGTGGGAGGTTTTCCGTCAAAGACGTTCCTTAATTAAATAACCACCACACTTCGAGCTTTCGGCCCTCAATCCCCTTCCTAGACACTGATTTGGCAAGAGTCAACTTCCAACACCGTTCCCCCTTAGGATAATCTCCTAATTGAGTCCGAGATGTCCCTAGGGCCAACGTCTACTAATTTTTAAGTTAGGCTTGGGTTAGTGAGTGCTTGGGATATGATTTTTGGGCTAAGGAAGGGTGATGAAATCCCCACCTTATCTTGTTAATGGGTTATGCCCTTAAGATGAATTCGTGCAAGTGTACAAGATAAATAAATAGAATTCACTCAAAGCAGATAATCAACCAAGAGATGATTCCTATTCTACATGCAATGCGTACGTACCTTGCTTCTCCAGCACTCTTCAACAGTAAATAAAAATAATTGAAAAGACACGTGCCTAATATGCAAACGTCTAATCAACTTTTAACGATTACAACCAATTTTTTACTGTTGATTAAATTAGCAGGTATATGGTGAATAATACAGAAAGTTAAGTACTGCAGAAGCTGTATTTTGCAGAGCTGAAGAGCCTGCAGAAAATTGGTTAGGAGTCAACTCCTTTGTGCCGCGTTTGCGCGGCTTTTGCCGTGGGAACGCGGCACTCTGGAGGGATCCTGGGCTCTGCTTTCTTGAGCAGAGTCCCAGGTCCACTTATATGTCACTGCAGTTGCCAAAATATTGTTTCTTCACCTGTAACCTGCAACAGAAAAGAATAAAGAATAAGTTAATAATTAAAATTTTTTTGTTTTAGAGATAACTTACCGTCCCTCCCCGGCAACGGCGCCAATTTTTTGACTGATTTTTCCTGCACACAAAAATTAGAATATTAGATTAAGAATAGATCGTGCGAGGAATCAGTTCTAATCCGCGGTAGCAGGGCTATGCGGGTCGTGATCCTCAGGGAGGGACTGCGATGGAAGCGTTAAGCAAGTTTCTCTAAAAATTTATCTTTTTTAGTTATTTTGTTAGTCACGATGGTATTTACAATGGGTGGTATTTACAGTGAAGTGGAAAAGAAGAATTTAGGAAGATGTGGATCTAAACTAAAGGAAGAAAAGAAAGAAAGATTACCTCTTCAGTCTGCTTACCGTTTGAACCGTTGCGATGATTTACCTTTTCTTAGAAGGCGTACAAGCATGGCATATAGGATCGTCCGCCTTCTTAACTATGGAATAAAAAGCAACTAGGGAATAAAAAGCAACTATGAAGACCTGTTCATCGCCATAGGCCATCAAGGTTCCTTCTTCGGCTAGGTATTCTCGAAGCAGTTGGATCTCATGGTGGGCAAGACATTAGAGAAAGAAACAATGTCATAAACCAAAAATAGAAAAACAATGATAGACAAAGATAGAGACACAATAAAACATAAAAATAACAAAACAAGCTTTGATTTGATTTAAACAATGGAGGAAAATTTACAACTTACACCGGCTGTCACCATCGGTACAAGAGGATCCCTTCCTCCATGAATGTAACATCTCCTCTCAGCTTTCACAAAAAGAAAATAAAAATTTACAATGGAATCTAACCTAAAACCTAAAAACCCTAGCTTTTGGCCCTTTGCTGGACGCTGGACGCTCTGTACGTTGCACTGCAGGTGATATTTATAGGTGCAGAAGGCTAAAGAGTCCCGGATAAACATCACCACGAAATCTGGGATTCTAACTCATCTGAATTGCCGCGCCTTGCCGAGCATCCGCGGCACTTTTGTGGCTTCTGGCCGCGCGCTTTGGCGCGTGGCCTCTCCTGGTCCGTCCCTGTGGGCTTGTGCTTCTGGAATTTTGATCCTGGCCTTTTAATCTGGATTTTCGAGATAACTTGGTAATCAAGTTACTCTTAATCCAGATTTCTTCAAATTTTCTTCCCACGAAATTCCTCTTTATCTTGGCCTTTTATCCTCATCTTGCAGGTGTTTAGGGTTGGATAGAAGTCTATCCTTCCTTCATCTTTAATATTTGCAACTTTAGCCCTTGTATTTGCATTTTGACTCTTTGTATTTGCGCTTTTTCACCTGGGCTTCAAACATGGGCTTGGATCTGGGCTTTTGGGCTCTTTAGGCTTTATTTATTGCTAAAATAACAATTCGAGGCCTGCACACAATAAATTACAAATTATTAATAAATGTGCAGAATTAAATGAATAAATATGAAAATGTGATGGTAAATATGATGATAAAAATGCACTTTTCACTACCAATCAATAGGCATTACATTTAAACATAATGAGCATGAAAACCAATAATGCTAAAATATCAATATTAATGTATAAACAAAATAAGGAGTTAGAGATAGTTACTAAAACAATAGAACTAGTCTCTAGGTCTCCAAATCATGGTGGTTCTTTCACCTAAACATCCTTTGAAAGTGATGCATCCATAGATATGATTTTTGAGTTCGAAACGCATCCACATCAAGGCACCAACACTCTCACGTCTTGTGAGAGCCCACACCTACATCAAATATAATAGGGATAGATTTTGGTACCACACTTTCTTGGATTCATGAGAGTTAGCACCTTTCCAACCCAAACAAACTTATTTGCAAAATTTGAATTATGTAATCTATCATAACAAAACTTTGCAAGGTAGTTCATACATCCACAATATGTACAAGTGTACACATTTGCATACATGGTGTTTGTTGATACTCTAAAAAGACAAAACTCTCACATTTATCTTCAACCGGTCTGAATGATATCAACTTATCAACATTTACAAAGATAGGTAGAAGGTAAGCTGACGACCATGGACAAGGTAGCGACTTGGACCTTATTGATCCAGTGAAGCTAACAGTAAGCCAAAGTTGTCTTTGAAGAGCCCCAAGCAGGCCTTAGATACTAAGTTAGCTCAACACTTAGCCTTATGACTCCAAATAGAGCTAATTTACAGTTTTGCCCAAAGTTTTCTTGGTAGCCTCGCTTTGAGGCTAACTATTAGCTTTGCTTGAAGCTCCCCACTGAGCTCCGCCGAAGGCTGACCCAAGAGCTTCGTGCTAGAAGCTTCATCCCTAGCTTCGCTGGAAGAGAAAAAGGGTTTAGCTCTTCTATGGGCCGAGGTTTAGCCCTGCTATGGGCCGAATCTTAACTTCGCACCAAGCCTTGAAGGTAACTTCGCCCAAAGCTATGAGCTGAGTCATAGCTCCGCTATGAGCTGAGTCATAGCTTCGCACAAGGCTTTGAAGGTAACTTCGCCTGAAGCTATGAGCCAAGTCTTAGCTTCGCATGATCTAGCTCCGCAGTAAGCTTTGCCAGGTCATCAAATTGACCATTTCAAAATCCCACGAGGGATTAATGGGTGAACCCTACTAATTTAGTGGGATTAATGTCACTTTAAGTGGTTGGTTACATCCGCCCACTTCGTCCCACATTAAGTGGAGACAATTAAGCCACAACGGCAAGATGGCTTCTCCATGAACCCTCTAGCTTCGCTGGAAGTTCACAAGGAGCTTCGCGGTAAGGTCATTTGCAGCCTCGCATGAAGTTAAAGACTGATTCAGTATTACTAAATTCAAGGGGGCGGTTACACTCCATTTTTTACTATAAATAGTCCCTTGTTGAGCCAAGAATAAGGGGGGACATGGATAGAGAGAGCGAGCTATAGAGAGGAGATTGGCTTAAATTCAAGAGTAATTCTTAGTAAAAGGGTTCTCTTGATCTTCTGCTTTCGATTTTCCAAACCAAGTGAGATGAAAAATCCTACTAGGAGGCAACTGGATCATCTGATCGATTGTACCGTCAAAGGGATAAAGTGATCGCGCGCTAATCAGATTTCTACCGGCATACTTCATCAGAAATTTCAGAGGAGGTCTATTTGTAATCTTTTCGAATTACTTGTAATTTTGCTCCTCAATATTTTTGTAAGTTTTCCCCGATCATTTTCAATGGAAAACAAGATGGCGACTTCGCTGGGGAATTCAGTCTTCTGACGCAACAAGGAGATGATGTCGCAGTACAATGGTCAAAATATTGAGCCCGTTGTTGTTAAAAACTTGGTCATTCACTTTGACCAAGAAAAATTCAAAAAATTACTCTCTGGTGGTAGCCCAGCTCTCCACGCTCGGAAGCACAGGAAGGTTTCTGTGGCCAAGGCTTCAGTGGCTACAAAACAGAAGCCAACCTTAACTGGGCGAGCAACTGGACAAGCCTCGTCCCAACTCCGCTCAGCCTCAACCGAGGCTAAAAGCGCCTCACGTGAGGCTAGATAGATTCCCTGCGAACCTAAAACTTCGCTTCCCAAGCAGATGTGGAGGGCAAAGTAGAAGGCTTCAGTGAAGTTTCAGGCAAAATTCCAACACAACTTTGCCTATCAAGCAAAGAGAAAGGCAAGCTGCCTATACGGTTTGACACCACTACCAACATTAGCCGCGAGGCCAAGTCGATGCCACTATCTTCGCCCAGTTTGGAAGCATTGGCCCCTAGTGCCAACCTCACCCCTACGAGCGAAGTCATTGATGGCGTCACTAACATAGCGTTAGTACCTAGGGCACTAACAAAGTTCTCAGCCGCGAAGCTGGAACTGCAGCACTCTGCAGTACTAAATACCTTCGCAGTAAGGCAAAGCGCAAAGCACCTCAGCGTGCTAAAAGCGAAGTCACCATAACTTCATGCGAAGTTACTGATGGCATGGAATACAGTCCCGATACCTAAGGGTACTAACAAAACCCTCAGCCGCGAAGCTGGAACTGAAGCACTCTCCAGTGCTAGCCACCTTCGCGGGGCAGTGCCAAGAACAAAGCACCACGGCGTGCTAAAAACGAAGTCGCGGTAACTTCAGCTCCAAAATCGTCCAAGACTAAGCTCGCGCCTCACAGGGGAGCTACACCTCTGACTTCGCCAAGTGAATTTAACCTGCCTAATAGGGTGATTTTTAGAAGCTTCAAGGCTAGAGGTCCCCAGCCTGAACAATCTCCTCAAGCACCCAAGCAGGATCATGTAAGCTTGGTTAAAACTGAGCTACGAGAGTTCCAAACTAATAAACGAAAGTTAGAACAACTCCATACCTCTCCCTCTTGTTGTGAACAAGTGGGATGTCAGTTGGTAATAGTTCATTTAGTCCATTGCCAACTAGGACCCGTGCCCGCCACTATTCCAGTTCGACAGTCGATTTTCGACCGACATCAGTTCAAGCTCCTATCAAGTATCATGAAAACCTACCAGATCTACCTTTCACATCTATCAATGTAATAGGAAGGGACGTGAATCGCTCAGGAGCAGACGAGGGCAGTGCGATGCTAATTCCCCTTCGTTCATTTCTCCAGACCCAGGCTATAGCCCTGGTTTGGGCCAAGTCTTAGTAGGAGAGGATGGTGTGTTCCAAGGCACCAGATCTAGGGTGGCAATACCCTATAACTATGAGCAGCCATCTTCTTCAACCGGGGTGCTATCACCTAAACCATTGAAAAGTTTATTCCAATGGTCCGACAATGAAGGAGAAGCTAGTGGCTATGCCTCGTCAGCAACAGTCAGCTCGGTACAAACAGCTGGAGTATCGGCGCATATGGCCGATAACAGCAATGATGACCTCTGGCGACGGATGAACGCTCAAGAGCAGACGTCCAAGGCTCAACAAGAAGCCTTGGATAACATCCAACAGATGCTTGCTCAACTCCTTACCAACCAGAATAATAATGATACCAGGAGCAATCATAATGAAGAGGAACATAATGATAATGAGCAACCTAAGACTGAGAAGTCAAAGGAAAGCTCTTCCACCGATGTCGAAGTTCTTAAAGGCATCCAGGCTCAGGTAGTATACTTAGCTCAGAGGGATGAATTGAAGAAGGCAGGCATGACTCGTCCTTATCCACTTGAACGGGACTCATTACCATACCCGCCAAAGTTTAAACCACCTACGTTACATACGTATGATGGTAAAAGCTAGTCAAACCAGCATATCTATTACTTTCGGTCTCAGACCGGTAATGTCATAGATCATGATGCAGTTATGGCTAGACTATTTATCGGTACTCTCAAAGGATTAGCTTTCGACTAGTTTAGAAGCCTTCCACCAGGCTCCATCAATTCCTGGATCAATTTAGAGACCCGGTTCCTTTCTCGTTTTTACGAGGATGACACTGAGGTAACCTAGATAAACTCCTCTCCACTGTGCAGAGGAAAGGAGAATCTATCCGTGATTACATTGAATGGTTTAGAAACTTATCTCTAATGTGTTCAGCTGGAATGCCATTGCCTATGCTGTTGCAAACATGTAGGCATAACTTCCTGGACTAAGTGGAGATTCGTATGGGAGCTGTCAAGGCTCATACCTGGAAAGAACTGGTTGAGAAAGCTGAAATAGCCGAGAAGTCGACTAAAAAGTTTGATCCATCTACCCCTAAGGCAAATGGGGTATGAATAATAAAGGACGCAGCGAGATGGCACAATCTTCCCAAACCAAAGGGAAAGAGACTATGTTCGTGAAATTGTCAGGAGAAGCCCCTCCGAAGACCAAGAAGAGTAATCAGGAGTTTAAGTTTCCTCTGAAACAGTACTCCTTCAAGGATGAGCAGGTGGTTACAATATTCTACTTGCTCCAAAAAGGGAATAAGTTGAAGCTGCCAGAGGCTCGACGCCCTAACAAAGTAGGACGCACAAACGATCCCAATTATTATCTTTTTCATAGGATGGTTCATCATCCTACTAACAAGTGCTTTGTCCTCAAGGATAAAATTCAGGCTTTGATTGATGCCGGAGTTATGACTTTAAAGTCAGAACAAAAGAAAGTCATTGCAAACATGGTGACTCTTGAATTCGGCACAACGCTGAAGGTCACAGTTCCTGATGGGTCTTTCCTAATCCCTGAGGTACGGCTGGAGATAAATAATCCTTCAGCTAAACAGCAAGAGGCTAAGGGTCTCGTTCCCTTGACATTGAAAATAGGGGAAATCATGTAGATGCACCCAGACCTCGCGCAAGACGAACAGTGGGATTCAAAGAAATCTAAGTCAAAAGGGAGATCTTGCATGTTATCTCTGTCTTACTAGAGGATGATAATGAAACAATAGCCTCTCTCAGTGATTCTGAAAATGAGAGATATGCTTACACAGCACAGGCTGATGTACCCCAGCCAATGGGTACTCGGTCAGGAAAATCATACTTGAATTAGTATGAGAAAACTACTGACGAGATACAGTAGCCAATGACGTCAGTGGAACTACCCGTTTCAACATCAGTCCCGACCTCAGGGAAAGAGAAGCAGAAAGAGGTTCGGTTTGACTGCGTCTTGAAGAAACCTTCAGGCTCGGGACTTGACATCCTTTTTCGCTTTGATATATTGGCCTAGCTGGTTAATATTCTAGCTCGTATCACCATACACGAGCTACTTTGCCTCTCGAAAGAGACAAGAGAGGCACTCAGGGACGCACTGGCTAATTCAGAATCATTTCTGACACATATGCTAGAAACCCCTGGAGATGACACTCAACCTTTGTGCTCTGAATGTCATCATGTATAGTCGAAAGTGCCTGCTATCACTTTCACTGCTGAGGACATGCTCCTCATGGACAATAAACACGATCGACCTTTGTACTATACTGGATATATCAGCTCGACGTGTATCGAAAGGATACAGGTTGATTCAGGGTCCGCACTCAGTATTATTCCCAAAAGGCTCCTCTACTTCCTTAGAATACTGCTTTATCGGCTGTCTGCAATGACTACTATGATATACGATTTTAATGCAGAAAGTAGTCACCCACTCGGAAAGATTCAACTCCGTTGCCGAATTGGAGACCTGAAATTCGAAGTGACATGTTATGTTATTGATACTGACACGTCATATAACTTGTTACTAGGACGACCTTGGATCCATGCTAATTGGATCGTTCCTTCTACTCTGCACCAATGCTTCAAGTACGTAGAAGACGATGCAACAGTACGAACGGTGTTCGCTGAAAAATAATCGTTCAAAGGAGTGAAAATTACTTTATTGATGCTCTCCTATATCAGGAAGCTAATAAAGCATCAAAAGAACTATTGCCAGATGACAAAGACAGCGGTAACGAGGCAGATGTGGAGTCTGAAGAAGACACGCCAGCTACTTTGGCCTATGAACCAATTGTAGCATATTTCAATAATTCGCATTGTAATAATCCCTCTGGGGATGATGATGAGTGGGTAATTAATGAGAATGTTATCTTTAATTATCCTGCGAGTGTTGAATTGCGTGAATCTGTTGATAACAGCCCTCTACACATGCCTTTGCACAAACTAATCATGACAAGTACATCTATGGAGTATGCGGAAGGGTCAGTCTTCGTGGTCCCTCTATCCAAAAAGAGTCAATCACCGATAGTATTCGGTAGGGCCCAACTGTGACGGTCTGCGCTTACAGATTCAAGTTCAGACTCAGAACCCCGCAATTCTTCCATTATGCACGATCAACACGGCATATGATGGGAAAAATGGGATACAACCTACAGCATGGGAATGGCTTAAACTTCGGAAAAGGACGACGTGGTTTTTTATGTAATTTCATACCAGAAAGAAAACTGACAAATTACTATGATAAAACACACAGGAGGCTGAGATATGTTACACCTCTACCTCCTACGTCGTTCCAATCCGAAAACAATGAATCGATCCTGCCACGTTCTGCCTCTTCATCTGAGTGGGAGTTTGATGTTAGTACATGGATGCTTTTCCAAAATCTCTCCGTCAATATGACTTCGATCAATCGATTGGAGCACGAGGAGGCTACTGAAACATTCGATGCTGAGCCATAGGCTCAGCAGCTAGATTACCAGTAGGAAAAGCGATTTGAACAATGCGAATCGCCTACTGAGGACATAGTGATTCAGGTTAATTTGGGTAGTCAAGATCACCCTAAACCTATCTCTATAAGTGAGGGTTTATCACTTACAGAGAGAGAAGAATTGATAGCACTCGTACGAGAGTATATCGTTGACTTTGCATGAAATTACGAAGATATGCCCAGACTTGATCCGCAAGTAGCTATGCATCGTCTGAACATTAAACCTGACATCAAGCTAGTCAAGCAACAGCAGCGACGATTGCCCGGATATTATGGGAGCTATTGAAGCTGAAGTTCATAAACTCATTGCATGTGGTTTCATACGGGAGGATCAACATCCGGACCGGGTTGCTAATATTGTCCTGTTCTTAAAAAGAATGAAAAAATTTGGGTCTGTATTGACTACCGCGATCTCAATGCAGCCTGCCCTAAAGATGAATTCCTATTGCCTATCACTGATGTCATGATTGACAATACATGTGGCTTTGAGAGAATGTCTTTTATGAATGACTTCTCAGGATACAATCAAATCAAGATGTACCCAGAAGACGAGAAACATACTTCATTCTGGACACCGTTGGGGGTATACTGCTATACCGTGATGCCTTTCAGATTAAAGAACGTAGGAGCAACTTATCAACATGCGATGAGTACAATTTTTCGCAACCACCTTGAGAGACGATGGAATGCTATGTCGACGACATTGCTGTCAAAAATCGCGATAAGAACAATCATCTTCGTGACCTAAGAATAATGTTCAATATAATGCGAGTCCATGAGCTAAAAATGAATCCAACAAAGTCCTTCTTGGGGTTTCAAGTGGCAAGTTTCTGGGATTTATTGTCACAACAAAAGGAATTCATCTAGATCCAGATAAGGTCAAAGCTATTCAGACGTGCATCCACCTAAGAATCTCAAAGAGCTTAGAGGTTTGCAAGGTAGGTTGGCCTATATCAGAAGATTCATCGCAAATCTCTCAGACCATTGTCAACCATTCACCCGGCTTATGAAAAAAGGTATTTCTTTCGTATGGGATAAAGCCTATTAAGAAGCTTTCGAGGATATCAAAAGATACCACACTAATCCCCAGTCTTAGTGGCTCCCACATCAGGAAAATCATTCCTCCTTTATGTGAAAGCTATAGACCATTCTCTTGGTGCTCTGCTTGCTCAAAAGAATGACGATGGCCATGAACAAGCCATTTACTACCTGAGCAGGACTCTGATAGGAGCCGAATCTCAGTATAACCCCATTGAGAAGGAATGTTTAGCTCTCGTCTTTGCTGTTCAAAAGACACGGCATTACTTGCTTGGCCAAACCATACATGTCATTTCCAGAGTTAATCTGTTGTGTATCCTCATGACGAAACCATGATCGCTGAACTCGAGATTAGCTAAGCGGGTCATCCTCTTGTCTCAATATGACATGCTTTTTGTTCCTCAGAAGGCAGTCAAGGGTCAAGCACTCGCAAACTTTCTAGCAGTTCATCTGGTCCCGGAAAGCTCAAAACTTCATGAAGATATTTCAGATCAGGTTTTCGAATCTAATATGATTTCAGAAGATGAAGTGTGGCAAATGTTCTTTGACGGAGCATCAAGAATAGGTCCTAAAGGCAAGACTATTGCCGGTGTGGGGGTTGTATTTATCTCACCGCAAAATCATGTCCTTCCTCGGGCGTTTTCATTGACAGAACCATGTTCCAACAATGTGACAGAATACAATGCTCTGCTTATCGGCCTTCAGATGGGGGGTTACCTTGAAGGTTATGGTGATTCAAAACTGATTATTAATCAGATTAAAGGAGAATATGAGGTTCATCACGAAGATTTGGTACCTTATTACCATGCAGTCATCAAAATGGCTAATTTATTTGATGACTTTTACATCGGTCATGTGTCCCGATCCCAAAATACTAAAGCTGATGCTCTGGCTGCACTAGCGGCTACATTCGCCTTACTGATCGACACAACGTATCATCTTACAGTGGCTACTCGACACCTTGTTTGTCTTAAGCATGTGTTGGAAATTAAAGAAGTCCATGTAACTTCAATGGATTTCGAACCAAGAGATTGATGGCTCCCCCTCATTGACTATACTTTGCATGACATATTGTCGGATGATCCCAAAGAAGCAGTTTCTATTCGACGAAGATCTCTCTACTTCTATTATGACCCGATAGTAAAGACACTCTATCGTCGTTCATATGATGGTATCCTGTTCCGTTTCCTCTCTAATTCAGAAGCACAAGAAGTGCTTAAAGAAGCGCATAATGGTATATGCGGAGCTCTTCAACTAGATCCGAAACTCAAGGATCGATTACACAGACTTGGTTATTATTGGTCAACCATGATAACTGATGCCATCAAATATGCACAGAGGTGTAAAACCTGTCAAATTCATGCAGACTTTATACATCAACCTCCGGAATTGCTTCGTCCGACCATTACTTCATGGCCATTTGAAACGTAGGGAATTGACGTCATAGGACCTACCAGCCCCTCGTCAACAAAAGGTCATCGGTTCATAATAGCAATAACCGATTATTTCACGAAGTGGGCAGAGGCTATACCACTTATTGAAGTTAAAAGTTCTAACATGGTCAACTTTATCAAACACCACGTCATTCATCGGTTTGGTGTCCCCAGGCGGATTATTTATGATAATGGTCCCCAATTTGCAAGCCAAGCATTTTATAGATTTTGCGATAAGTACCGGATTCAGAACGTGCTATCAACTGCTTATAGCCCTGCTGCTATGGGTTGGCAGAAGCATTCAACAAGACAATTATTAAACTACTCAAGAAATTCATTTCATCAAGCAAATGAGATTGGAATGAGAAGCTTAGTAAATGTCTTTGGACTTACCGAATTACAGTTCGAACCCCGACAGGCAATATGCCGTTTTCTTTGGTATACAGGTGCAAAACAGTCATTCCGCTAGAGATCCAGATGCCATCACTACGGGTTGCCTTAGCAACCAAGATGACAAAAAAAGATAATGATCGGTTACGTCTTCAAGAACTTGAAGTCCTAGATGAGAAACAGCTACAAGCTCAACAACACACTGAGTTGTATCAAGCTCGAATCTCGAAAGCCTTCAATAAGAAGGTTAAATAAAGGGTATTTCAAAAAGGAGAATTGGTTTTAGCCGTCAAACGATCCATGATTATGACACACAAAACCAAAGGCGAATTTCAGCTTAAATGGGAAGGACCGTTCATAATAGAAACAGTCTACTCAAATGGAGCATATCGCCTTATAACCCCAGGCGGTGATACACTCATGATGCCGATCAATGGCAGATTCTTGAAGAAGTACTATCCTTGATAGGATCCTTCTTATGATCAGGTTAACATTACACCTCTGATTAGAACTTTCAGATCCATGACATTTGGAAGAGCGCCAAAGAAAATCTTTTTTCTTTCTTTAATGGATCGTATTTATTGTCAACTAGTGTCGAGCCGATCGAACACTGGTTACATTGAATAAGAAAAAAGGTTACGAATTTCGATTTTAGCCTTGTCACTCTTCTCTAATCCAAGAGCCGTCCTATTATCAGATCACATCACCGTCGATCGACGCTGAACCAATTGAACATTGGTGATGCATGATGTCAAAATTGAGCAAATGACAAAGATGGATTAGGATTGATGGATTAGGGTTCAAAATTCAAAATGTTTGGAAGAGCCCCAAAAAGCTTCCTTCCTCATTCAATGAGCCACATCATGGTCGAATAACGCCGAGTCGATCGAACATGGGTGATATTATGATGCATGATGTAAACATCGAAGAAAAGATAAAGGCAAAATGTTAAATTTTTAGCCTTGACACTCTTTTCTAGTGTATAGACATGTACCTACCTTCAACTTAGAAGAATAGGTCATATTTTGAAGTCGAGCATGCCTAAGCAACAGTTTCAAGCATTCTTCTTTATAATTAGAAGGATGGTTTATTTAACCTAACTTTTCTATATACAATGGTGATATACCTCCCTACTCTTATTCGATCGATCGAAGCTTCACCCAACGACAAAAAGTCTGAACAATCGAATGGAAGATCGAATAAGTTTATCTAATGACTTATCAAGTCAAACTCATTGAAGAAAGTTCGTGAAGCATCCTTTTGCAGAACCTTTCTATTGTTTCCACGTTCATATCATAATATGAACCTTTCCAACATGAAAACAAGATAAAGACTGACAGAGACTTCACGAGAAGATAATCTCTAGATAAAGATCTCACGGAATTCGTGTCCACTCCCTTAATCTCCAGCGTACCTATGGAGTAAAAACCCAGGGGAAACATTACGTTACTTAAGGTAACAAAATGATCCAACGCCTCTAACGGCTGAGGATAGAGTAAAATGTTGTTCTTAATTCCAGCATAAGTCCTCGACAACTCATCATGCTGAGGGGAATAGCATGGCTAACCCAACTCAAACGGTAGTTGGTAAAGGCATATCAAACCCGTTGACAGCTGAGGATTTGCTAAAAATTCTAAGGGACCTGATCCCGTTTGATTTCCTCTCCAAAATCACTTACCAACTCCCGTCCATGGAGTGGTAGGACCACATAAAATAATATTCATTTCCCTTGCAAAATGAATCACGAGTCAAACCTATCATGTTAACATTAAACCTCTGGTAATAAGACTCTAACACATTCCCCGCCGATAAAACAAACGTCTCCGCGAATCTGGTTGATATCCCCAGCAAATTAAACTCCACTTATCATTCTTTTTAATAGAATGACAGGTCAACTCAAAATTGTCGTTATGTTCAAACACCTCTAACAGTAACCGAATCCTCGTCATGTTAACATTACACCTCTGACAGGCTGTTTTACAAATTTTGTTCTAAATTCCCACCGAGTTCTCTGACATACAATCTTTCATGGGATTCATATTTCTTAACTCCCCAGTGAGTTTATAGTAAACTTTCTTCAAAGTTTATTATCTCCCTTCCAAGTCCTCAATGGACTCTCTTGATTGTCATGTTAACAATATACCTCTGACAATTTATTCCAAATAACATCCAAAGGAGATATCAATTTTCCCATAGAGTTTATGATCAAATCCTATTACCCAAAGGAATTCTTTATTTTTACCGTCACGTCCAGTTTACCACCTCTGAACGGTAAAAATTCCGAGCTTGGTGATTTCTCAATCGGTTATGTCCATGATACCTCGAACCGACAGACAACCAAGTCTCATCTTTCAGTCCGGTACGGACTATTCCTCTGTCGTTATGTCAAGTTTGCTACCTCTGAACGGCAGGGCTCTAAGTCTAGCAACTTTCAATCGGTTACGTCCATATTACCTCTGAACCGACGGATGCCTAGATCTCCCCCTTTTATGGAACTCTAACTGTCATGTCCAGTTCACTACCTCTGAACAGATGAATCCATAGTTTTGTTCTCCTTTCCTTTATCAAGGCCGGGAGTTCTTGCTGTCATGTTAACATTAAACCTCTGAACAGCGGATTACAAATCTGAGATCCCTTAGTTGGTCATGTCCAGTTAACCATCTCTGAACCAATAGGACCCCAGATCTAATCTATCTTTGTAGTCTCTTATGGACTAGCTGCCAAGTTAATACGACTACCTCTGATAGCAGATTCGAAGTTTAGCGTGTCTTAGTCTATCATGTTCAGTTTATCACCTCTGAATAGACGAGTCCCTAAAATCGGATTCACCTTCATTTTTGTCATCATATCCAGATCGTCACCTCTGAATGACAAAATTTCGATCAATCATGTCTAATTTGTCATCTTTAACTAACAAATTCTAGGCTTCATCCTCCTAGTTCAGTAGGAATTATCAAATGGTTACGGTGCCTAATTCACCATAACTAATTTATGGTCTTTAATATGTTATGTTAATGTTTACCTCTAAACAGTAAAGATCCTCAAATTCACTTTGTCCCATTTCTTTTATCCCAACGAGATTTGAATCAAGTCAGTTTTCGAATTTATTGGTGATAATTTATCAAATAACTAATTCTATCATGTTATTAACCTCTAGATTAGTCAATATTTGCATGGTATAAATAGAAAGACTATAGCATTATCTCCTTTCTTTTGAGGGTTATAATATAACTGGATCTCAGAAGATAAAACAAGTCGGAAATGCAATAGAAAAGTCAAATAAAATTATTTTTATTGATTCAACAAGAAGGGGGATACATGAATTACAAGCTATGATGGTGCTTTGTAAGACTTGATCCGTTCTTCGAGGGCGACCAGCTTGTTCTTCCTCTCCTCAGCAGCTTTGATGAATGCCTGTGATCTCAACTCGGCCTCATTAAAGTTCGCTGTCTGGGACAAACGAACCTCAATTTCAGCCAGAGTTGCCCTCTGAGCTATCTCCTGCTGCAGGACTTTATCATTTTGAGTTTTGAACTACTCCAGTCGAGTGATCTCCTCAAGACGCACCGGTTCAGTCTTGGATAGAAGAATTGGCCCTTTTGATCATTTTCTTGGCCTTCTCAATTTTATTCTTGGCATCAAGAAGAGCGCTATTGGAAGCGTCAATGGCATCTCCAATCTCTACTTTCCTTGTTTCTAAGGATTTTAAGTCTGAAGATATTTCCTTGGCTGCTTCCTGTGCTGCAAGGTGAGCCTCTCATTGACGGAGGAATCCAAGTCTGAACTGCTGAGGTGGCGCCATTGCCCACGTCCTTCTCAAGTATTTTCACCAGAAGCTCTAATGTGATTAGCCTGGTCATCCCCTCTGAAGTCTCGAATACTTTCGATATTTTGAGAAAGGACCATGTTTAAAGAAGAAAATGAGGTGGTTGAGCCCTTCAAGACCCGAGCAACAGATCGCTTTAGGCTTTTGTAAAAGCAATCAACCATCTCGGCCATAAATTCTTTCTCGGCTTCAACTACTCCCGGTGAGCGAGTGGTCTCTGAAGACAAAGCTTCTGCCAGTTTCACTGTCATAATGGTGGAGGAAATGGCAGAAGCACTGGCTAGAGAAAGACGAGGGATCACTGGTGATCGGGGAGGAGTCTTCATTGAAACCAGTACACCAGCCACAATGGAAGTAGGGCTGGTAGCTATTTCAGGAAGAACTGGCTCGACGACCAGCGTCGGAGACGTAGGGCTGATAATTATCCTTAGCCCGGTGGTTGCCAAGACTGGCAGCATCAAAGAAGCCAATGGCATCTCACCAACCAATTCAGCTGGTAGTGTGATTGGTTCCGCAGCCTCCGTCTTCTCGGCCTCCTTAGATCCACCGGCAGGCTCTGGCTGATAAGAAGGTAGGTTATGATACAAGACATCCAACTCTGCAACGTTCATAGCAGCTGAAGTACTTGTCTCACCGCTGATTGCCTCGGGAAGGTCAGCTGGTTCCCTTGAAGTCGATGTACCCAAAGGCGGAATACCTATAAAATATTTTGTTGAAACAAGACATAATAAATATCAGGGAAGAACTGCTTACAAGAGATCAGAGTATTACCAAGAGGTGATACCGCCTCAGCAACAGTCTCTCTCAGGATTCCCTCGACGGCAGCGCTAATTCCGGCGGGCTCTATGGAAGAAACCTTGGCAGTAGTGGGAGGAATGTTTGGCTCGCCTTCGCTCGCTGAAAGCTCCGTAAACCATCCTCTAGAGCTTGAGGCAGTCGGGCTCTCTTTTTAGGCACTAACACCCGAAGGACTGACACCAGCCGTGTCACCCTTGGAGTCTTCTGAAATGACGAAATAGCTAGCCTCGTCACCCTCCTTATAGATAAACAGAGGATCATAATAATCCCCCTGTTCTCCTGCAGTTTCGGTTCCTAAATCATAAGATAAATGAGTGAGCTGCATGAAATATATAAGTACGTATCGCAAAAATGAAACTGGTCTTACCCAGCCAGAAATAGCTTTATCAGTTGTTTGCTTCTGTGCCCATAGTTTAATAGCTAATGGGGAAAGAGGAGGAGGCACTGCAGCTGATTCACCCTTGGTAATAACAGTGGGAGTGTAGCGACGAGGCTTCTTCACCACCCTCTTCCTACGGGTTTCACCTTGCCGCTTCCGTTTGAAGTGGACGTCAGGATCTTCTTCTTTCACCTTCTCCACTTCTACTTCCATGGGGGCTGTGCCTACCCCACAAGGAGCATCTGCTGGAACCTCAGTGCCTGCGACTCCTTCAAAGCGGGGACTTTCGGCGTCCGAAGCCTCACTGTCGGCGGTGCCGACACCCGGACTCTTTTGCCCTCACCCTTCTCGATAACTTTCTGCTTCAGCCGCTAGGAGATCCACTTCACACCAAAAGAGTAACAGAAAATTCGGTTGGCGTGGAGTTCAAAATTCTGTACCATTGGGAGAACCCTAAAGTCATTAGTAGGTTTGGGGTCCCCAACGGCATGCACAGCCGTGCCTCAGTATAACCCGCAAAGAAATACCGCCAAGCGCGAGCACCATCAATTAGGCTCCCCATGAAGGCCAGGTTAGTGTTCGGATTATCAACATAAAGTTGGTCGTACCCGAACTGACGAACAAATCGACTGGGGACATACGGCTCCAAATAACAGGTATCCCGCTCCTGTACACCAGATGAGATGGCCGGATGCTAACCAGCCATTCGAAGATTTCCCGACTCAGCGACATCTTTCCATCCCCCATCCTTAAATTCCTCGCCGTACCCCGCATCGCGGATGTAAGGAAAGCACCGGAAGAGACCATACACATCGTGCTAGCATAACAGCTTGCGGACCGCAGTCACGTAAGTCCGTGACCACGAGGAGCCCTTAAATCGGTGAAGGTGCACCACCTAAACACCTTCTGGAGGTTCTTCGCCGGCCTGAATAATGGTCGGACAGTGAAGAGCGAACCATGCCATCAAGTAAGTATATGGCAATCCGATCCTGGGGTTCGGTCCGTCACAGGGTAAGATCGTTCCTTTTGCCCTCTTCGTTGTCGGTGGCCTGCAAAAACCCTCCGCCAGTGCACGGAGACCTCGCTGGATATAGCATACCATCGCCGGAAGAAACCCTAGAGAGCGACCGTGTACCAGACGAACAGCCGGCAGTAAGACAGTGGGAAGGACGACATCGCTGGACGGAGATGGCACCACATATCTCTTCAACCAAACCGATAAAAATCCCACCAAAAGCGCCTTCTGGGACATTGGTTGACGAGCCTGATGATGAAAGCTCCTGAGAATGTCACCCTTCTAATAGATGCCATCATATTCCTCCAGAACAATATCTCCCTGGGCATGCTCTTTCATCCTCCAGAAGATATCTTCGTCTGTAACCCCATAGTGAGCCACTTCGGGGACATCCTCCAGGTTGGGAAACAGATAATTCTCCCAGCTCTTCGAACTACTCGAAGATCCTTTAGGATTGCCGTGCATTCTCGAGCATATGCAAAAGTGGCACATCAATTCGCGATAAGTCTCGAGCAAAGCGGGCTCCTATTTTTCCAAAAGCGCCAATTCCGCTTCGCATGGGAAGTTTCTTCATAAGAGAGATAACCCATCGGCAAAGCAGAGACTTCCCACATCTCATGCAATACCATGCCCAATTCGCCCACAGGGGTAAAGAAAGTCCCTGTAGCTAGGCAGTATGACTCGAAGATGGCGTAGAAGTTTTCTATGCTCATCTGGATGCCATAGCAAGTTGCTCTGACAGCCTCATAGAGTCCCAGCCTCTCCAAATCCTCCTCGAAATGGGCCAAGACATAAAGGGTCAAATCCCTCCACCAGGTTTTGGTAGGATGAATCCAGTCTGGGGTCCTGAAATCAGTTGCTGGATAGTTGCCATTAACCCTAAAAAACTGATTTCCAAAAGTTTGAGCCATGGCAGGATTTTCTCCCACTGGAATGTCCTGGAGAACGTTTCCAGGGTGAAAACCCAGTATGCAGTGAGGGGGGCCTGTCTTTGAATAGCCGGAGAAGCAGCTATCAAGATACCCACATGGACTGAGTTAGTGGTCTGGGTAACCTGCCATTTCATCTTCCGAGGTCTCGTCACGCATTGGAAGAAGGACAGCGGGAAATGACGCTTACTAGACGGGAGGTAATACTTCTCGTCATTCAGATTGAAGATTCACTGCCCTTCCCCGACCAGCAGGTGATGATCGGTGTCAGGCACTGAATCCCTAAACATGAAGCTAGGCTTTCGGTAAATCTTCTGGTCACAATCCTCGAGGGGAGCAGTAGTCAGGATACTCCTCATGGTACGCTGATCTCCGGTGTGGATCAGGGCGTCACGGCCAGGAGTGCTCCGCTCACTGAACAACGAAGCTTGCCCCTGGAATTGTAGGCTGGCGTTGCCATCCAAACCCCTAGCCGACCCAAAAAGGCTGTTCAGAGGCCCAGGGGTATAAGGCACTGCAAAGCAAGAAAAGAAACTATATTAGTTCATTAGCCAAAGAAAAGGGAAGCTAAAGCAAAAGAAAATTGTTAAGGCATAGCTTAGCTCTCCGAGTAAAGCTAGCCTAGCATTAGATTCGCCCTGAAGCCCAGCTTCGCACTCTGCACAAAGGCAGAGTGCAGAAAATAGCTTCGCTCCAGAAGCTTATCTTCGCGTTCTGACGTTAAACAGAATGCAAAAAGCCCTAAGGGCTAACTTTGCTGGAAAGGCACTAGTGCCTAAAATTTACTAAAAGGACATTAAAGTCCTCTTTCCAGCTATGCTTCTAGAGCTAGCTTCGCATCCTGTCATTTGACAGAACGTGAATCGCCCAAAGGGCTAGATTCGCATAGAAACTTGGCAAAGAAACCATTTGGTTTCCAAATTCCAAGTCGCGAAATTAAAGGGGAATTAAATCCCCTAAAAATTTGGTGGGATTAAATTAAGGGAGTATAGTTCCCTGAGATCACTGGATCATGGTGAATCGCTCCAGATTCACCATGAAATAACCAGTCGATGGCTTCGAAAAGAGATGAAAATCTTTGAGGGAAAACTCCTTACCCGCTATGGGGCTCGATGATCGGAGGAGGCGCCTCCGTAGCAGAGGTCGCTGCCTCTTTGCGTGCGCGTCGTTTAGGGGTTATGAAGAACTGAGAAGTTCTGAAAATCTGAACGAAGAAGAAGAAAGAGAAGAAAATTTATTCTCTGAAAATTTGAAGTGTTTTTAAGAGAAGTTAGTTCTCTCCTTCAGCCCATCGGGCTTTTATAGACATGAAATTGTCTAGCTTCGCCTCCTCAAAAGGAGCTCAGGCGTTCGTTTTAAATTAATTTAAAACGGCACCCAAGCGCCTTCTCTGAGAAGCTCTACTTTAGTTCCACCAAGGGCTAGCTCCGCTGTGAGTTCAGTATTAACTTCGCGCGAAGCTTGGTTAACTTCGCCAAAAGCTGAGCAGTAGCTCCGCTGAGAGCTCATCTTTAGCTTCGCGGGAAATTTTGCAATAGCTCCGCTGAGAGCTCATTTCTGACTTAGCTAGAAACCCATCATTAGCTTCGCTAGAAGCTTAGCTCCGCCAAGAGCTTTTCTTTTCTTCTTTAAGAAAAGGCCTATGGAGAAAATCAAGTGGGATCAGTTAGTGTACGACTGCACTAGATGGGTTTTTCCCAACCTAAGCCAGTCCATTCCAATTTCTTCCAAAGTTCAAAGTGAAAGACACAGAATAAAGTAAACCAGCAAAAGTAAAATTTTATTGATTCAAAAGGGAAGACACATTGATAATACATCAAAATTGTCTTTCATACAACAGACTCTTTGTTCCAAAAGCATACAAGTTGTCTTATCTACTTTCAGACCAACTGGACACGAAAGGTCTTCCTCCTTCATAAGACCGTAATCCTTCGCTTAATGGCACATTTTGCCACCAAAGAGCTGGATCTTCTTTGATCAAAATTGGCAAGGAATTGGTTGCTAGCAGAAAGCTGGATCTCCCTTAATCAAAATTGGCAAAGGAAGGATCCAAGACCTTAGTGGTGACGTCCGCCTTCCCGAAGTGGATCATCTCAGATAAGCGACTACCAGCCCCTTCCCGAAGTGGATCATCTCAGATAAGCGACTACCAGCCTCTTTTCGAAGTGGATCATCTCGGATAAGCGACTACTAGCCTCTTCCCGAAGTGGATCATCTCAGATAAGCGACTGTCGGTCTCTTCTCGGAATGCGCATCAGCTACTCCAGTATGTTCCTCATACTTATGATCAAAGCTTCAACTTGAAAATCAAGGGGCAAGTTTTTATTCTCCTTCATCAGGTCAAAAGAATTGGGAGCACAGTATACTACAATACAAACAGGAAATGAGTTAGCATTAAATAAAAAAAAAGAGGGCGAAATGCTAAGTCAAAGTTTTGTTCTTTAAGCGAAGCTAATCCAGATCTGGTCCTATTATGCCCTAAGGATGAACTTCAGATAAGTAAAGAATAGCCTCGCTTGCACGGTAATGTTAGACCGGCCTAGCAGAAGCCAGGTCTCAGCTCTGCCTAGACAGTTAGGCCAGACAAGCCTTAAAAAAAGGGCTAAGTCCTAGCCTCACCCATATGGCAAGGCTAGACTGGCCCGGAAGGGCACAATCTTAGCCCCACCTATATGGCAAGACTGGCTCAACCTCGAAGAGGCTAAGTCCTAGCCTCGCCTGTATGGTGAAGCTAAAAGTGGTCTAAAAAAAGTGAGGCCTAATCCTCGCCTATATGACAGGTTTAGCAGGTCAAGGCAGGAGCTTCACCTAGAAAATCTTTCGCCTGACCAGGGAAGAATATTAGCTTCGCCGGGAAGATTAAAAAAGGGCTGAAACCCTTCTCCAAAGATCAGCCAAATGTAGAGACCAAAGAAATTCAATCCCTGAAATAGCTAGTAAAGTTAAAAAAATTAAGGGAGATTAAGCACCCTAAGGTCACGGGATGACCGAGGCTCACCAGCTCCAGGTCGGATAATAACCAGAGTAAGAGTCCCCACTACTTCAGGGACCGCAGTCTCTTTGCTTGGGGGAGATGTCATAAACAAACCTCCAGAAAGAAAAAAGTATGTTTCTCTGAAAAGGACTACAAGAGTCCTATTTATAGGCCTCATGGCTTGACCATGCCGCTACCACTTCAAGCCTAGAAGCGTGGGAGAAGTTAAAGCATTTAAATGCTTAGCCTCAAGAAAGGAAATAGTCCCCCCCATGAATACACACGAAGTTCATTGAACTTAACAAAAAGGGAATAATCTCCCTCGTGAATGCAGGTGAAGTTATTCAAACCTTGAAAGAGGGAGCAATCCCTTTCGTAACTCACAAAAGCGGTTAGCCTTGGAGAATGGAACGTCGTTCCATCACAGTGAGCACAAGACTAGCACTATTTGAAAGCGACGCTACTTCAGGAAGCTCAAAAGCGAAGCTATCCAGAAGTGCAAAACTACACAAAAGAAAATAATATAATTCCTCAGTGAACCTAGTCCAGCCCGAAAGCGGGGCTAAGGCGAGGTTGAACTCAACCATAAAGGCGACGTTCACACCCACGCACCATTGGTCATCAACCAAAGCAGTTCAAAGTATTTTGAAATCTAAACTATTTCATTGCAGATTTATGAAAACTTTGAAGGGGATCTTGTTGACACTCTAAAAAGATAAAACTCTCACATTTATCTTCAACCGGTCTGAACGATGTTTAACTTATCGACATTTACAAAAGATAAGTAGAAGGCAAGCTGACGACCACGAACAAGGCAGTGACTTGGACCTTGCTGATCCAGTGAAGCAGACAGTAAGCCAAAGTTGTATTTGAAGAGCCGCAAGCGGGCCTTAGATACTAAGTTAGCTCAATACTTAGCCTCGTTATGACTCCAAATAGAGCTAATTTACAGCTTCGCCCAAAATTTTTTGGTAGCCTCACTTTGAAGCTAACTATTAGCTTCGCTTGAAGCTCCCCACTGAGCCCCACCAAAGGCTGACCCAAGAGCTTCACGCTAGAAGCTTCATCTCTAACTTCGTTAGAAGAGAAAAAGGGTTTAGCTCCACTATGGGCTGAGGTTTAGCCCTGCTATGGGCTGAATCTTAACTTCGCACCAAGCCTTGAAAGTAACTTCGTCCGAGGCTATGAGCTGAGTCATAGCTCCTCTATGAGCTGAGTCTTAGCTTCGCACAAGGCTCTGAAGGTAACTTCACCTGAATCTATGAGTCAAGTCTTAGCTTCGCATATCTAGCTCCGCAGTAAGCTTTTCCAGGTCATCAAATTGACCGTTTCAAAATTCCACGAGGGATTAATAGGTGAACCCTGCTAATTTAGTGGGATTAATACCACTTTAAGTGAGCGGTTACATCCGCCCGCTTCGTCCCACATTAAGTGGAGACAATTAAGCCACAACAGCAGGATGGCTTCCCCATGAACCCTCTGTTGGCCCGAAGGCCCATCACTCTAGTTTTGATGATGATCAACTCATGTAGCTATAGTACTAATGATCTTATGTTTAATTAGTGACAGATTCATGATCAAGATCTTAGTAGGTGTGGAGCTTCAACAAAGGATTTAAAGTCAAGTTTTGGAGCTAGCACCGTTTGATTCACGAGCCTATGCATCAAGATCACATCAAGTACTCAAGAGGAGTCGAGCTCGTTGGATCGTGTTTGGACCAAGTCAAGAAGATGAGAAGACTTCAAGTGAAGACTTCAAGATCAAGACTTGTGTCTAAGTTTGTTTTGTTAAGATTTTGTTTTAGATAAAATGTAAAGGATAAAATAGTTGGTGGATTGCTCAAGTACCATATACACACACACTCTTGATTTTGTTTTGTTTACATAAAAGAATTTTTCATTTTAAAAAAGACCTTTCATTTTGGAAAAATACCGGTTTGGTTTTTGGTATTCAAGTATTATGTTTTAACCAAAACCATATTTAGATCTTAATGTCAAAAACATAGATATTTTACCATGTTTGTGTAGTGGATCATATCCATACACACTATGCTTTAAATGAGTTTAAATATCTTGTTTTTGTATTTGGTGAAGTTTTGGAAAAACCATTTTGAAAAAATACAGTTTTAGTTTTGAACCAAATTTTCCAAGTTACAAAATAGTTCAAATCATTTGTATCATGTCTTGATTTTGTGCAAGCATGTTTGTTTATCAAAGTAAAGTGTTAAAACTATTTTTGTAGATTTTTCATGATTTTATGGGATTTTATTTAAGCCAAAACGACCAACATTTTAATCCATGAAATTCTGTTTCCAGGCTTCAGCCGGTCGACTGACCGGTCGACCGAAGTCTGAAGTCGGTCGACCGGGCGGTCGACCGACGTGCACAGACGTGCACGCCGTTCTGGCAGGAGGGCCGGTCGACTGACCCGGTCGACCGTCCAGAGAGCTCTGCTCTCTGGAAAGGCCCCGGTCGACCGACCGGTCGAGCGGACAGAGAGCAGTGCTCTCTGTATCCTAGCCACGGTCGACCGACCGGTCGACGGTCAGAAATCTGACCGTTGGCCGGTCGACCGGGCGGTCGACCGACAGCCCAGTTCTGGCCTCTAACGGCTAGTTCTGGAGCCCTATAAATTGGGCCATTTGGGGGCTGTTTTCTATAAGATTTTTTAGTGGGTTTTGAGCTAGTTTTTCCTAGTTCATTAAAAGAGTTTTCTCCACTAAATTGAGAGCTAATACTTCCAATCAAAAGGGGAGTTTATCAAGAGTGTTTTGCAAAGTGTTTTCTTGAGTTTTCCTCCACCATCTCAATCCTTGTTTTTCTCACACAATACTTGAGCTTTCCATTGCTATACCTATCCTATAGGGATCTTTGTTGTGAGAGGATTTTAGGTGATCAAAGTGTTGTGATCACCAAAGTTCTTTTGTTGTACTTTGAGGAGGCGGACAAGTGTGTTCGCGTTGTTTTGGGTTCTTGTGTGAACTCGGTGTTTGAGGTGCGGCCTCGGCGAGCTAGTGGGCTTGCGGTGTGTACGAGACTAGAGAGTCCAAGAGTTCTAGTGGGAACTCCTTGTAGGTGTTGCGGCACCGAGTGATCCGGTGGGATCGATTCTAGTGGAAATCCTTCAAGGTGTTGAAGGCGGGGATGTAGAGCAAGTGTGCTCGAACCTTGAAACAAATATCCCCGTATTTGCGATTGCTCTCTCTCTCTCTCCTTATTTGTCTTTATATCTTGCATGCTATTATTGTCTTTATCTTTATATGCTTGATATATTGTGTGCTTAATTGTATATGCTTGGGGTTTGTTTGCTAACACTTGTATTCAACTAAGAGAGCCAACGCGGCACCTCAACTCTTATTTAGAGGAATCTTGAGGAGTTAGTCCAGAGCCCTTCACGGGGAATTCGGCTACACTCTTGTGTTATACGTGGTATTTAGTGTAAGAAGTTTTAGTTTGCATTAAATAGTTTTTAATTCCGCATTTAGTGACCATTAGATTAGCCATCATCTATTCACCCCCCCTCTAGGTGATTTACAATTGGTATTAGAGCCAAGTGCTCTTGATTTGAGTCTTACAACCTAGAATTAAAGATCCTCATTTTTAGGCTAATCACAATATTTGTACACACACCATGGATTTCATGTCACCTCCCACTTTTGACATTCTTAACATCCAAACTTGGAAAGTTAAGATGTCCTTATACCTCAAAGCCTTAGGGATTCATGTTTATCTTGATACCATTAATGATTCATATGTTAATAATAGCAAGTATATTGAGGCTAACTCAAAAGCCATTCATGCTTTAAAGTCAACCTTAAATGATGAATATTTATCTAGGGTTTCTAACATTGATTCGGCTTTTGTAGTATGGAACACCATCATCTCCCTTGGCGAAAAGGAACAATCTTATGCAGGGAGCGACTCGGATGTTGGAAGTGATGCTTCCAACGTGTGCTACATGGTCCAAGGGGACAACCCCCTTGAGGTAACTACCGAATCCGAGATAGAAGATAATGACATGTCATATGATGAGCTTACCACATTTTGTCAACTGCTTCTTGAAAAATATGAAATGCTTAAGAACGATAATAAAATTTAAAAAAGAAATTTGATTGCATGCTAAAAGAAAATGACTCTTTTAAAAATAAAATTGCATGTTTTGAAAAAGAAAATGAAATTTTGAAAAATGAGAATGTTTCCTTACTTTCCAATTAAATGATCTTTGTGAAGGTAACACTAATTTGAAAAATAAAATTATTTTGGGGGAAAAACAAAAAGAAGTTGCTTTAAATGAAAACACTTCTTTGAAAAGAAAAATGGTTGAAAAAGAAAAAGAAAATGTTTCTAAAAAGAATAAGAAAAAAGATTCTCATTCTCACCATGCTTTACATGCCACCATTGATAATAGTGAGATTGAATTTTTGAAAAATAAAATTGATTGTTTGAGCTCAACTTTGAGCACATGTGCATTTAACCACTCTAGATTGGAGTCTTTGTTTTCAAAGAAACAAACTCTACATATTCATGCACATCACTCTCATCATGCATATGCACACTTTGCACGTCATGACCACACCCACACTCATATGCATCCTAGAGTGTACAAATGTACACATTGTGACCGCAAAGGCCATTTAGCAAAGTTTTGTTTTGATAAGATACATCATATTAATTTTGCTAATAAAAATGTTTGGGTTCCTTACAAAGCTAACCCCCAAGGACCCAAAAGAAAATGGGTACCGAAATCCCCACCTTTGGTATTTGATGTAGGTGAGGGCTCTCACAAGACGTGAGAGATTTGGTGCCTTAATGGTGGATGCACGTGGACTTGATGGACACATATATTGATGCACCGCTATCAAGGAGTTTTGGTTAGACAACCACCATGTTTTGGAGATTTGGAGCATAGTTCTTTGGTTTGGTAACTATCTCTAAAACTCCTAGTTTATCTACATGCCATTTCATATGTGATATTTTGAGCATGTTCATGTTTTATTTATTTTGTGCTTCATGTGGTAAATACTAGTTTAAATGTAGTTTTTATCAAAACTTGGATGTATACTTATACAAGTAGTGAGCATCATTTGATTCATATACGTTTGCGCTTCATTGTTCATTTGTACTCACTATATGCACATGTATAGCCTAGTTTTGATGATTCCCTCATTTACACTTGTTTTGCCTATTTCAGGTTTTGCTTCATGTATATGCATTTTTTTATTCAAATCAAATAAATATACATGTATACCCCTTGAGTCATTTGCCTTCATGCAATTTACATTATGGACTCATTTTTATGTTTGGAATATGTATGCATATTGTTAGTTTTGGATAAATCATACATATACCTAGAAGTTTTTTTTAATGAAAAATAAAATTTTTATGATTTCCATGATTTGTTTGAGCTTCATTGATTATCTTCATGAAAAATGCTAATTACATAATTCTTGTACACTCACACTTTATTTGTTTATTCATGACTTTGTTTCATGAACATATTTTTGACCTTTATCGATTTTGAGTGTCAATTCTTGTGTATTTGGTATAATTCATGAAAAAAAAAACATATGTTTTGATTTCATATTTTTGAAGGATCTTTAACTAGCTTTTCAAAAATTGTCTTTAACTAGTTAATTACTCTTCATTTGGTAGTGATTTTCAATGCTAAACTATTTTCAAAATTATTTTCGAAAACCCTACCTTCCAATGGGAGGATGGATGGGCGATTATGCCTTGTAAGCTTCATTGAAAATCTTTTATCTTGAGCATATGAAGGGTGGTAGGTTATGAGTTATATACTTGATTTACATTGTTATTTTCAATTGGTATCTCAACTGATATTTTTTGTATATACTCATATTTTATTTCCTATATATGTATGCTTCATAATTCAAATAGTATCAATTTCGATTGGAATTTTCCATTTCATACATATATATGATTTGTTTTGTGCTTGAGTTAAAATTGATTCACATATTTATAGCACAAAGTTTGTTTATGCTAAGCTTAGTTCAAATCTTATTTTTCAATTGATTTATCAATTGATATTATTAAATAAGCTTATGCATTGTGTTTTAAAATTGGTATCAAAATTAAAAAATTGTAATGTTTATTTACAATAATGATTATTTACAATTTGGTATCTTAAAAATTGATTGTTTTACAAGAGCTCTGATACCTTTAAAAATTTTGTTATATGATATCTTAAAATTTGGTTTACTAAGATATCTCAAAATTTGTTTTATTAAGAAAAATTCAAAATTGTGTTTGAATAAGAAAAGTTAAAAATGTTTTGATTTGGATTGCCTATATGCAAGGAGAGCTTAACATCTCTTCCACATATAGATTCATGATGAGTGTATCTTATATTGAGGAGCTTGACAACTCTTCTTTATGTGGTACACGTGTGTAGGGGGAGCTTCACATCTCCTCTTATGCATTGCATATTATGCGTTATGTGAATTAGGGCTTGTCATCCCTCTTTCATGTAATGTATATGTGTAGGGAAGTTAACTTAGCGTCTTCCTCTTCATGAATGTATATCGCATATAACTTTTGTTGATTGATTTGATTTCACACCTTATTGATCTCTTTGTTTATGACAAAAAGGGGGAGAAAAATTTTGTTTTTACTTTAACCCCTTTGTTGATGATTGACAAAAAGGGGAGAAGTATTTGAGATGTATATGCATGTTTTCCTTGCTTTATTATTAAAGGGGAGAAGTATTTATATTTATGCATATATGTTTTGTTTTGCAAATAGGAGAAAAAGAGTTTGATTTGTTTTATGCTTGTTAGCATATTTATCTCCATATATTTGCATACATGTTTATGAGCATTCATTACATATCTATTTATTTATTTGCTATGCATGAGTTAAGGGGGAGCTTCTTTGAAGCTTTACTTTAATCCATTCATATATAACTTCATGAGTTTTGTCATCATCAAAAAGGGGGAGATTGTTGGCCCGAAAGCCCATCACTCTAGTTTTGATGATGATCAACTCATTTAGTTATAGTACTAATGATCTTGTGTTTAATTAGTGACAGATTCATGATCAAGATCTTAGTAGGTGTGGAGCTTCAACAAAGGATTTAAAGTCAAGTCTTAGAGCTAGCACCGTTTGATTCACGAGCCTATGCATCAAGACCACATCAAGTACTCAAGAGGAGTCGAGCTCGTTGGATCGTGTTTGGACCAAGTCAAGAAGATGAGAAGACTTCAAATGAAGACTTCAAGATCAAGACTTGTGTCTAGGTTTGTTTTGTTAAGATTTTGTTTTAGATAAAATGTAAAGGATAGAATAGTTGGTGGATTGCTCAAGTACCATATACACACACACTCTTGATTTTGTTTTGTTTACATAAAAGAATTTTTCATTTTAAAAAAAGACCTTTCATTTTGGAAAAATACCGGTTTGATTTTTGGTATTCAAGTATTATGTTTTAACCAAAACCATATTTAGATCTTAATGTCAAAAACATAGATATTTCACCATGTTTGTGTAGTGGATCATATCCATACACACTATGCTTTAAATGAGTTTAAATATCTTGTTTTTGTATTTGGTGAAGTTTTGAAAAAACAAGTTTTGGAAAAACCATTTTGGAAAAATACAATTTTAGTTTTGAACCAAATTTTCCAAGTTACAAAAATAGTTCAAATCATTTGTAACATATCTTGATTTTGTGCAAGCATGTTTGTTTATCAAAGTAAAGTGTTAAAATTATTTTTGTAGATTTTTCATGATTTTATGGGATTTTATTTAAGCCAAAACGATCAACATTTTAATCCCTGAAATTCTATTTCCAGGCTTCAGCCGGTCGACTGACCGGTCGACCGAAGTCTGAAGTCGGTCGACCGGGCGGTCGACCAACGTGCACAGACGTGCACGCCGTTCTGGCAGGAGGGCCGGTCGACCGACCCAGTCGACCGTCCAGAGAGCTCTGCTCTCTGGAAAGGCCCCGGTCGACCGACCGGTCGACCGGACAGAGAGCAGTGCTCTCTGTATCCTGGCCACGGTCGACCGACCGGTCGACCGTTGGCTCAACGGTCAGAAATCTGACCGTTGGCCGGTCGACCGGGCGGTCGACCCACAGCCCAGTTCTGGCCTCTAACGGCTAGTTTCTGGAGCCCTATAAATTGGGCCATTTGGGGCTGTTTTCCATAAGATTTTTTTAGTGGGTTTTGAGCTAGTTTTTCCTACTTCATTAAAAGAGTTTTCTCCACTAAATTGAGAGCTAATACTTCCAATCAAAAGGGGAGTTTATCAAGAGTGTTTTGCAAAATGTTTTCTGAGTTTTCCTCCACCATCTCAATCTTTGTTTTTCTCACACAACACTTGAGCTTTCCATTGTTATACCTATCCTATAGGGATCTTTGTTGTGAGAGGATTTTAGGTGATCAAAGTGATGTGATCACCAAAGTTCTTTTGTTGTACTTTAAGGAGGCGGACAAGTGTATTCGCGTTGTTTCGGGTTCTTGTGTGAACTCGGTGTTTGAGGTGCGGCCTCGGCGAGCTAGTGGGCTTGCGGTGTGTACGGGACTAAAGAGTCTAAGAGTTCTAGTGGGAACTCCTTGTAGGTGTTGCGGCACCGAGTGATCCGGTGAGATCGATTCTAGTGGAAATCCTTCAAGGTGTTGAAGGCGAGGATATAGAGCAAGTGTGCTCGAATCTCGAAAGAAATATCCCGTGTTTGCGATTGCTCTCTCTCTCTCTCTCCCCTTATTTGTCTTTTTATCTTGCATGCTATTATTGTCTTTATCTTTATATGCTTGATATATTGTGTGCTTAATTGTATATGCTTGGGGTTTGTTTGCTAACACTTGTATTCAACCAAGAGAGCCAACGCGGCACCTCAACTCTTATTTAGAGGAATCTTGAGGAGTTAGTCCAGAGCCCTTCACGGGAATTCGGCTACACTCTTGTGTTATACGTGGTGTTTAGTGTAAGAAGTTTTAGTTTGTATTAAATAGTTTTTAATTCCGCATTTAGTGACCATTAGATTAGCCATCACCTATTCAACCCCCCCTCTAGGTGATTTACACCCTCTAGCTTCGTTGGAAGTTCGCAAGGAACTTCGCGGTAAGGTTATTTGCAGCCTCGCGTGAAACTAAAGACTGATTCAGCATTGTTAAATTCAAGGGGCGGTTACACCCCATTTTGACTATAAATAGTCCCTTGTTGAGCCAAGGACAAGGGGGACACGAACAGAGAGAGAGCTATAGAGAGGAGATTGGTTTAAATTCAAGAGTAGATTCTTAGCAAAAGGGTTCTCTTGAACTTCTGCTTCCAAATATTCAATTTTCCGAACCAAGCGAGAAAGAAAATCCTACTAGGAGGCAACTTGATCATCTGATCGATTGCACCGTCAAAGGGATAAAGTGATCGCGCGCTGATTAGACTCCTACCGGCATACTTCCCCAGAAATCTCAGAGGAGATCTATTTGTAATCTTTTCGAATTATTTGTAATTTTGCTCCTCAATATTTTTGTAAGTTTTCCCGATCATTTTCAATGAAAAACAGTGTCATATGTGTGAACATGAGAAGCGTGTGTATGCCGGATGGGTGTGCATGAAAATGTGGAGAATGTTTCTTCCGAAACGTAGATTCCAAATGTGTGGTTTATGACACATTGCTCAAAGTGGAGCCCAAACAATCTACACTCTTCTTCAACATGCAAATATCATTATCAAAGCTTGAAGAAGATGTGAAGCATGCATTCTTATCAATAAGAGGTATAACAATAGAATCATGACAAGAATGAGAAGAAAATTCATTTTTCAAAGAAGTGTTTTTCTTTGAAACAAAATCCAATTCTTTGAAATTAAAACAATTTTATTTTTTAAGGAATCATTTTCTTTAAAAACAAAATTAAGTTTTGAAGACAAAACCTCAAGATCAAACTATTTTCATTTTTCAAAATTTTATTTTCATTTAAAGTAATATCAATTGAACTTTCAATGAGTCACTTTCATTTGAAATCTCAACCCTGTCTTGCAAAACCAAATTAAATTTAGAAAATAATTTTCATTTTCCCTTTTTTAAATCAAAACTCTTGCTTTTCAGGGATTTGTACTTTGAAAGCAAGTTTTCACAAAATATAGATAGTTCTTCATTTATAGCATGGGCATCCATAACATCATCATTACATGAAGAACTAACACGATCATCAAGATGGGTATCCGAATTTACCTCAAGGGAGTCATTTCCTTGGACCATGTAGCACGTTTGCTCGGGTTTATCCCTTCTTGGTTCTCTCTCCAAAATGTGTTGCACTTGTTCCTTGGGAGAGATCAACGTGTTCCACACTGTAAAAGCAGAACCACAATAAGAAATCAAAGAAAGATATTCTTTGCCAAGTGTATGCCTAAGTGCCTCCATGGCTTGTGTATTGGCCTCTAGGTGCTTGCCATTATCAACATATGATTTTTTTTGTAGTGGCAAGGTAAACATGCAATCCTAGGACTTTGAGGTATGCATGTAGGCTGTCTAAAAATCACTAAAAGATAAGTCATCAAAAAGCAGAGTCCAAACTCCAGACGTAGGACTAATCATAGCCATCACAGCAGCATCAAGACGCGAGGGTCGAAACCCACGTCTCAGCATCACTGCAGCATCAAGACCGAGGGTCGAAACCCACGTCTCAGCATCACTGCAGCATCAAGGCGCGAGGGTCGAAACCCGCGTTCACTGCAGCATCAAGGCGCGAGGGTCGAAACCCGCGTTTACTGCAGCATCAAGACGCGAGTGTCGAAACCCGCGTCTCAGCATCACTGCAGCACCAAGACGTGAGGGTCAAAACCCGCGTCTCAGTATTGCTTCAGCACCAAGGCGCGGGGGTCGAAACCCGCGTCTCAGTTATAACTGCCCTCGTTATTGGGTCAATTACTGCCCACATAATGAGAAAGTTAACCCCCATCATGGAGCATTTTTAGGGGGCACGTTCACCCCTGAAACCTCTATAAATAGCCCCGTTTGCTATGGAGAAGGGGTCGGTTGGTCAGATAATTCTTGGAGAAGAATTTTGCTTGTGAGCTGTAGAAGCACCAAGACTTCCACTGAAAAGAAAGAGAGTTCAACTCTACGAACAACTTGTTGCGTACAAGTTAATCTTTGCCTACAATCTCTTTGAGATTCCTGATTGACATGAGCTATGTTACTCCGCTTGTCATCCAAAGAGAGGATTCCCAAAAGGTCCTGACGTTCACTTGGTCAACGGAAAACAAGATTCACTTTCCACCGCCACATCAAGAACCCAGCATTAAACAAAGGGGAGATTCAAGTCTAAACATCTTCCCTCCCTTGTAGTCGGAGTGTTAATCCGCTGTAATCTTTCATTTGATTCAAGGAAATTTTACAAGGAACTTTCTCCCACCAAACAAGAGATGGCGACTCCGCTGGGGACCACTTTCTCTACTGACGAGCAAGTTGTGGCGCAAGGTGACGTCACCCGTATGGGAAAAACGGTCGAATCACTTGTCGTAGAATTCACCAGGCGAAGTATAAAGAGTTCATCTCTTCTGGCTCCAAGAGCCCAAGGGCACGGGTCTACCGAAAAGTCTCTTCGGGGACTTGCTCTCAAGTCCGCTCTGAGATTCTCCCAGACGCGACTGGTGAAAAGGATGTAGTGGCTAATCGCATCATGCGTAACGCCCGCGTCAATGCCTCTCAGGAGCCCGCGTGGTTAACGTCCCTGACGTTCAGCCTGTTCATCCCCTTCCTCAGCGCCAGGTTACCGGGGTTCCCTTAAACCCACACGACGTAACCGGAATGCCGAGCGGCGACAGAGGCGGCGTATGCGTCAACTACAAATTGGAACAACTGTTTGTCCGACAGAGATAGGACGCGAGGTTCAGACCGGTATCTCTTCTGAACCATGTCAGACACGTGAAGTCCGCGTTTGGCAACCTAAACGCGAGATTCACCAAGCTCGCGTTTCTGAAGCACCGCTTCCCAAATGCCACAAACAGCAACGCGAAGTCCGTGCTCTTTATCAAAGACACGAGACCCGCGCCTCCGTACGCGGGACCCAGCAGCCCTGCATTCCTCAAGCATCTCTACCCAGATGCGACAATCGGCAACACGAGAGCCGCGTCTCTTCTCAGCAGAGACGCCAGACTCGCGTTTCAGAGCCACGACGCAAGAGCTGCGATCATGAGCCCCACGTCTCAGAACCTTGCGTCTCAGCTTTACGAAGCAAGGAGAACTCTCACAAGTTGAAAAGCCCTCGACAATCCGAGGTTAATCTTTTCGATCCCCCTCCCACGGATCTAAGGGATTATTTGACAAGGAAGAGAAGTGCTAGTCGGATCACTCCATCATGTTGTTACGAACGGTTATTACAATGCTCTCTGAGTGCCACTGCAGTCCACGTGCAAGCCAGCAGTTTAGATTCAGACAGCTGACTCTAACTTCCCGATCAGCTAAAAGAAATCGCTCCCACAGAAGGACTTTCTCTGACACTGACTACCCTGAAATCACTGCAAACATGACAAGCAGGAGTAGGGGAAAGCAACCTGTAGTCAGCTCCGACGAGTCTGACACAGAACCGGAAGGAGTGTACCGACATACTCGCACTCGGACTGGGGTAATTCCCCCGATCAATTACAGTGCCCTGGCTCGGGGCATTGAAGTAAATAACTCGCATTCCGCTATTACAGAGTCACAGGCTTCGGACTCTTCCATAGAGAAGGAGGCCTTTATATACATGACAAATACTCCTGAGGAGACAGCCAGGCGCTTGGAACAGCAAGCCCAGGTTCAGAAGGAACAATTCGAGATGATTCATGCTCAAAAAGAATCTATCGATACCCTCAAGCAGATGCTGGCACAAGTGCTTGAAGACAAAGGAAGTCAATTGATAAAACTTCCTCTAAAAAGTCTAAAGGCAAATGAAAAGAGGGAGAAAGCTCATCTTCTGTACATATTGAGGAGAAAGAGCAATCTACTTCTGGCTCGTCTAAATCCTCATCTCGAAAAAAAGACAACCGAGACCCTGGAGGGGTTCATTCTAAAAGAATGAATCAATTAGAGAAACGTCTCGAGGCCCTTACTAATCGAAAAGGCCTTCAAGAAGTAGGAGTAGTCCGGCCATATCCAGCCGAGTGGGACCTTGTTCCATACCCTCCCAAGTTCAAAGCTCCGAGCCTCCAAGCATTTGACGGCAAAGGGTCACCAAACCAACATATCAACTACTTTAAGTCTCAGACGGGGAACGTGGTAGATAACGATGCACTCCTGGCACGTATGTTCATTGGCACCCTAAAAGGGCTCGCCTTTGAATGGTTCATGAAGCTCCCAGAAGGCTCCATTAAAAATTGGGGCGATTTGGAGAAGCTCTTCCTGACACGCTTCTTTGAAGACGACTCAGAGGTCACAATGCCTACTCTTTTGGCTACAAAGCAGCGAAAGGGGGAGTCCGTCAAATCATTTGTAGAAAGATTTCAGAATACAGCACTCCGATGTCCAAGCGGTATGACCCAGGTCACCCTGGTGGAAACATGCCGCCACAATCTACAAACTTCACTCCTCGCCCAAATAGGAGTTGCTGAAAGCCGCACCTGGAAACAATTGATCCAGTAAGGTGAACAGGCTGAAGAAATTATCGCCCGGGTTAGGGTAGAAGAAAACAAACCCAGACCCGAAAGGTCAACAAAGCGTGCGCCAGACGCATCCCTTCAAACAAAAGGAAGGATAACTTAGCGACAGAGACCAAATCCCCTGTCAAACTGCAACCGGTCAAGGGAGGTGGCTCTTCAGGTCAGCCGCGCGCCAGCAAGCAGTATTCCTTCAAGGACGAACATGTTGACTCGTTGTTCAAATTACTTAACAAGAGCAACAGATTAAAGCTTACCGAAGCTAGACGCCCTGAAGAAGTCGGTAAAACCGATAATCCCAACTACTGCCTGTATCATAGGATGCTGGGACACCCCACCAAGAGCTGTTATGTCTTCAAAGATATCCTTCAGGCTCTGATTGACGCAGAGGTACTAAAACTTCGTCCAGAGGAGAAGCAAGTGACGGCTAATATGACATCACTCCTCCAGTTTGGAAGACAACCTCCAACACCCTCTGGAGTAGTCCCCATCCCGAAAGGGGAACTAAGAATGAACAACATAGACCCTCACCATCAGTAAGAGAAGGGTCTTGTACCTGTCCCCACACCTCAGGGGGAAATTATGTGGGTTCATCCTGACCTTATGGATGGCCAACAATGGACCACTGTTATCAGCAGGAGGTCCAAAGGCAAGGCAAAGGCTTCGTCCTGTAATGTGGTATGTGTTTCTTCCCGCGAAGCAGAAACTGATGTTCCCTCACTGACTGATTCAGAAGAGAAAACAATAGTTCTCGCTGCAGAATCCGACCAACTTGTGGCATAAACTCGTTCGGGCCAGTCATATTTAAAAAAGTATGACGAAGTGGCGGCAATCCCTCCAAAACCCACTACAGAGTCAGCCAAGTCCTCCACAAAACAACCCTGGAGAGACAAAAAGAGCTTCGGTTTTCTAAAGCCCTCTCAAAAGACACCGCGAAAGGATCCACAACATCTTACCGCTTTAACGTCTTGACTCAACTGGCCAATATCCCAGCCCGAATTACTCTTTACGAACTCCTGAGGTTATCAAAATCATCCAGGGAGGCTTTGAGAGAGGCTCTAGTTGACGCTGAGATTTTTATGACCCAGGTGCCGGTTGGACCACGGGAGGAAGATGTAGAGGATTGCCTCCACGCCTCCCAAAATGCTCCATGCATCACTTTCACAGCAGATAATATGCAGGTTAAAGGGAAACATAATCGACCCCTATACTTCACAGGGTACATCGGATCATCTGAAGTAAGCCGCATTCAGGTAGATCCAGGATCTGCATAGAGCATTATGCCTCGCCGGGTCATGCAACATTTAGGAGTTCCTACCCACCGGTTGAGCGCCACCCAGACTACCATTTATGGGTTCAATGCCAATGGTACCCGTCCAATGGGGAAGATCAAGCTCAAATGCCAAATTGGGGACTTAAAGTCGGAAGTGACATGCTACGTGATCGATGTCGACACCTCCTAAATTTGCTGCTAGGACGACCATGGATTCATCGTAATTCTATCGTTCCCTCCACCCTCCACCAAGTCATGAAATACATCGACGGGAGCGGAAAGGTACGAACGTTGATTGCCGAAAGGCATCCGTTCAAGGGAGTCGAGAACTATTTCACAGACTCTCTCCTATACCGGGACTCTATGGAAACGAACGAGATCCCGCAACCAGAGGAGCCAGACTCTGGTAATGAAGCTGACACCGAGCCAGAGAAAGAAGAGTGCATGTGGGAACTAGATCCACTTGTAACGAGCATTAATAAGCTCGATGTTGATAACACCGCCAATGATGTAGGCGGATGGTATATTAATGAAGAATTAGATTTGGCTTATTTCCTGTGTTCGCTTCTGATTCAGTGCTGTCAGACACTAGTACTGAAGTGGATGATGACCCCTGGTCGGCAATGGATGCTTTGACATCATTACATGTACCAGTGAAATCATCCTTCAAAACGTACCAAGATGCTAGTGATGCGCAAGAATCAATATTCATGGTTCCAGCAAGACGGAAAGGCCAAAAATCAATTCTTTTTAGACAAATCAAATCCGAGCCGATGTCTCGTGAAGAATCAGAAAGCGAGAAGGAACCCCTCAGTTCGGTCATTATGAGCCAAATGTACTCAGAATGATGGAAAACATGGGGTATGATCTGACAAACGGTCCAGGGTTGAACTTCAGCAAAGGAAGGAGAACACTACTCCGATCTTTTATGCCAAAAGAGAAAATCCCTGATTATTATCATCGAACTCGCGAGCCACCCACGGAAGACAGAGATGAAGAAATGATCCAATCTGATACAGATCTTTAGATCAAACACTTAAATGCTCTTTGGGATACTCGCTTTGAACAGCGCGAGCCACCCACGGAGGATAAGATTGCTCAGATTAACCTAGGAGATGAGGCTAATCCTAAGCCCATCTTTATAAGCGAAAGCTTGTCACCCTCCGAGAAAGAAGATTTAATATCTCTTGTGCGAGAATATATAAATGTTTTCGCCTGGAATTACGAGGACATGCCTGGACTTGATCCTCGAGTGGCTATGCATCGCCTCAACATTAATTCGGATGTAAAGCCAGTCAAACAACAGCAGCGACGGTTCCGTCCAGAAGTAATGGAGCAATTCAGTCAGAAGTCAAAAAACTTCTAGACTCTGGCTTCATTAGGGAAGAACAACATCCTGATTGGGTAGCCAATATCGTCCCCGTTGCCAAAAAGAACGGAAAGATCCGGATCTGCATTGATTTTCGTGATCTAAACGAGGCCTGTCCCAAACACGAATTCCACTTCCAATCTCGGATGTCATGATTGACAATACGTGTGGATTCGAGCGAATGTCCTTCATGGATGGATTCTCAGGGTATAACCAAATTAAAATGTATCCCGATGATGAAAAACATACCTCTTTCAGGACACCACTGGGGGTATACTGCTACACTGTCATACCCTTCGGACTAAAGAATGTGGGGTTGACTTATCAGAGGGCCATGAATGTCATTTTCCACGAACACATGCGCAAAATGGTGGAATGCTATGTTGATGACATTGCAGTAAAAAGCCGCGCCAAAGGTGATCACATAGCCGATTTAAAGGCTATCTTTGACATCATGCGGACCCATCAATTGAAGATGAACCCCACCAAATCCTTCCTGGGGGTGGCTAGCGGCAAATTCCTAGGGTTTGTGGTAACTTCCACAGGAATTCATTTGGACCCGGAAAAGGTTCGCGCCATTTAGGAGATGCAACCTCCATAAAATCTCAGAGAACTCAGGAGATTACAAGGACGATTGGCATACATCCGAAGGTTCATGTCAAATCTCTCCGAAAGATGCCAACCCTTTACCAAATTAATGAAAAAAGGTGTCTCGTTCATTTGGGACAATGCTTGCCAACAAGCGTTTAAGGAAATTAAACAATAACTCACACAATCACCAGTCCTTACAGTTCCGGTGTCCGGAAAACCTTTCCTGATATACGTCGAGCAATGGGTCATTCTCTAGGAGCTTTTCTAACCCAGAACAATGATTAAGGACACGAGCAAGCAATCTATTATTTGAGTAGAACCATGATCGGGGCCGAACATCGATACAACCCGATCGAGAAGGAATGTTTGGCATTGGTGTTCGCTGTTCAGAAAATACGACACTATTTGGTAGGCCAAACTATAAACATCAAATCAAAGGTTAACCCTTTGAGGCTACTCATGACAAAGCCATCGTCGTTAAACGGCCGATTGGCAAAATGGGCCATACTACTATCCCAATATGAAATGCACTTTTTACCACAAAAAGCCGTGAAGGGACAAGCGGTGGCGGATTTTCTGGCTGAGCATCCAGATCCGAGGGCAACCGAACTTTATGAGGATCTCCCAGACGAGGTCGCTGAAGTCTGCCTGACCCAGACATCTTTTGAAAGACAAGTGTGGCAACTATTCATTGACGGTGCATCGAGAACAGGCCCGAAAGGACATATCATAGCATGAGTAGGGGTAGTACTCGTCTCCCCACAGAACTATGTGATTCCTCGAGCCGTCTCATTAACCGAGCCTTGTTCCAATAATGTAGCGGAGTACAATGCCCTTTTGATTGGAATGCAACTCGCCGATGAGATTGGTGTTAAAAATCTCGAGGCATATGGTGACTCTAAACTTATCGTCAACCAAGTTCGCGGGGAGTACGAAGTCAGACATGAAGATCTAGTACCCTATTACAATGCAACTGTCCACATGGCCGAGAGGTCCATAAACTTTTACATCGACCACGTACCCCGCCAGCAAAATGCGCATGCAGATGCACTGGCGTCTCTCGCTGCCTCATTAGCCCTTCCAGCTGGAGTAGTAGAGAAAATACTTGTCCACAGCCACGACCTGTGTTGCCCAAAAATCGTTTCTGAGGATTACCAGAAGCCGACAGGAGATTGTCAAGTCAAAGAAGCTCTTGAGTCATCAACCGACCCAGAGCCTAGAGACTGGCGATTCCCTTACATTGATTATGTTTTGTGCGGCATCCTGCCTGATGATACCAAAGAAGCGGCTGCCATTAGAAGGAAAGCCCCCAAATTCTAATATAATGCGATCACGCGAACACTGTATCGTCGATCGCATGACGGGATTTTTCTTCGCTGCCTATCACAAAAAGAGGCACAGGAGGTATTGAAAGAAGCCCATGACGGCATGTGTGGAGTCCATCAATCTAGCTCAAAACTTGGGGATCGACTCCAAAGGTTGGGATATTATTGGCCTAAGATGATCACTGACGCTATCACTTATGCCAAAAGATGTCACGCCTACCAAGTGCATGATGATTTTATCCATCAAGCACCAGGATACCTCCACTCTACAACTTCTACCTGGCCATTTGAGATGTGGGACATGGACGTAGTTGGCCCTATCAGCCCACCATCATCAAAAGGACATCGGTTTATTTTAACCATAACCGATTACTTCTCTAAATGGGCTGAAGCCATTCCTTTGAAGTAGGTAAAGTCATCTGATGTGATCAAATTCGTTAAACATCACGTCATCTACCGTTTTGGTGTACCTCGGCGAATCGTCCATGACAATGGACCCCAGTTCGTCAGTCAGGCTTTCCAGAGGTTCTGCACTAAGTTAGAATTCAGAGTGTGTCCTCAACGGCATACTACCCCGCCGCTAATGGTCTCGCAGAAGCTTTCAACAAGACCATTGGCAAGCTTCTCAAGAAATTCGTCTCGAAAAGTCAGCATGACTGGGACGACAAGTTAGGTGGATGCTTATGGGCCTATCGCACAACTATTCGAACCCCAACTAAACCTACACCATTTTCTTTAGTATATGGGTGTGAAGTCGTGCTTCCACTAGAAATCCAAATTCCATCTCTACGCGTCGCCTTGACAGCAGAGATGACAAAGGAGGAGAAGCATCGACTGCGACTCCAAGAACTGGAAGCCTTAGATGATAAACGTCTGCAGGCCCAACAACAAATCGAGCTCTACCAAGCCCGAATTACCAGAGCCTTCAACAAGAAAGTTAAGGCGCGAACTTTCAAGAAAGGTGACCTTGTTTTAGCCGTCAGAAGATCTATGGTGATGACACACAAGACAAATGGAAAATTCCAGCCCAAATGGGAAGGACCATTTGTAGTAGAGTTAGTCTACTCAAATGGAGCATATCGCCTCATAACTTCAAACGGTGATACACTCATAATGCCGATCAACGGCAGATTCTTGAAGAAGTACTTTCCTTAATTAGTACTTTTTCTCTGATCAAGTTAATATTACACCTCTGGACAAAACTTCAGATCCAAGAAAAGTTTCTTTCCATTACTAGGTCATATCACGATAGATCGATGACAAGCTAATCGGGCACTGACTGCACCATGATGCATGATGTAAATATTGAGAAAGAAACAAAAGGCGAAACTTGAGTTTTAGTATTGCTCTCTTCATTAACGTCTGACGTCTCTGACGGCTAAGGACAGAGGAAAATGTTGGCTTCTAAGCCTAACATAACTCTTCGATAACTCATCATGCTGAGGGGAATAGCATGGCTAGCCCAACTCAAACGGTAGTTGGTAAAGGCACACCAAATCCGTTGATAGCTGAGGGTTTGCTAAAAATCCTAAGTGGACTTGATCTCACTCTCTCCTCCAAAATCCCTTACCAATTCTCATACACATAATGGTAGGTCTACAAAATGCAGTCATTGCTATGTTAACATTATACCTCTGGCAATGAAAAATCTCAATACTCCCTAATAAGTGCAAATCTTACTTGTCTCAGCTCTAGATGGAGTAGCAAGTCGTCAAATTTGTCAAGTTAACACTACACCTCTGACACTTCAAACTTCACTTGTCAATTCTCATCAATAGAATGATAAGTCTTCAAAATTGCTTATATCGCACTGTCAAGTTATAATTACACCTCTGACATTTTAAATTCTACTTGTCACTTCTCATCAGTAGAATGGCAGGTCCTCAAATTGCTCCTATCTCGAGCCAATTTCTGTCAAGTTAATACCACACCTCTGACAAATTACTGTTAAGTTTAACATTACACTTCTAACAGTAATTAAGTTGCTGTCAAGTTCAATATTAAACCTCTGACAGTCATTTTCCCTCAGACTTCTATATCGAAGCTGAAATAAGCGATGCTAAGTTTAACATTACACCTCCAGCGTCCAGGTCATTGCTAAGTTCAATAATACACCTATGGTCATGACTTTCCCTCGGACTTCCTTGTCAAAGTCGAGATAACCAATGCCAAGTTCAAAATTATACCTCTAGAAACCCTCACTGCCAAGTTAAACATTACACCTATGACAGTGACACTTTCAGTTTTCTCAAATGAAGCTGGAACACTCTTGAGTTAAGTTAATATTACACCTCTGACTCACACTCTTATCAAGTTAACATCACACTTCTAACAAGATTCAATTCAACCCGTTAAGTTAACATTACACCTCTAACGGTAAAAGTTCTCCTAGATTCCCCGCGAGTCTAGTCTCACTTGTTATTCTTGTTAACAGAATAACAAGTCCAGTTAAACAATATTGTTAGGTTAATTTTACACCATTAACAGTGTTTTCACTAAATCCCCAGCTGGGTCTTAGTCAAGTTAATTCCAAACCTCTGATGAAAACTCATCCTCCCTGGGGGTACAAATTCAACTTGTCATTCTCATTTATAGATTGGCAGGTCCACAAGAATTATCTCACTTCTGTCAAGTTAATATCACACCTCTGACAGCATCGTTGAGTTCCTAAAGTAGGGTCGTTTTACAAACTTTGACTCGTTAAGATTATTATCATATTTTTGACAAGTCAAAGATCCTTTGCATCTATTCATCTGATTTTTAATACAAAAAAGGAATTCAAGACAATAGAAGAAAACAAGGAGAAAGTGTCGCTTTCATTTATACATGAAAGTGATACAAGGCGCTCTCTTATACAATAAGATTGAGTGTTACAATACATGAGTACAAAGAAATCCCTCTCTCAGTAAAAGGTTGCACTCACTCCCTGAAGCATTCTCACCACTCCAATACAAGATGTTTGGAAGAGCGCCAAAGAAAGGCTGAGCAATATTGTAACGATCGGATGCTAATTACATCATAATGCATGACGTAAACATCGAAGGAGTCCATCGTTGACCGAGAACAATGGTGTTTCTTGAGGTCGAAATACAGCAGAACCTTCTGATTCCACCCGACCAACTGGTCTAGGCCATAGTCCTTCGTTGACGAACATCTCCACCACCAGAAAGTCATCCAATGAGCATGGATTTTTCGTCGACATCACTTCTGGGGTAAGATTGGTGAAGGGAGAATCCGAGACCTTACAGGTGACGTCCTCCTTCCCGTGACCAGTAGGAGGACCATACCCGCCACTATACCCACTGTGACCATGACGAACCCGGGGGCATTGCCGGTGCGTCATGTCCAATGAGGTCTTGACGGATGTCATCAGTCGCACAAATCCTCTTCTCCCATAAACAGGAGCCTTGACTTCTCCTCCAGTGCTCGACCATCGAGCGAGTTCGCTGGCCGATATATTCTCCCAAGGGCCCAGCGAATATGCGAAAGGCTGATTAAGGCTACCTGCGGGAAGTAAAAACCAGAAGGTTAGAATTCTGAAACAGAAGGACTGAAGAACAGACGCGGCTATAGCTGTAAACTTCAGACGCAGGGATGACCCGCACAGAAAGTCAAACTTCTGTTACGATAGAAACAGACGCGATCAAAGTTGTGGACTTCAAATACACACATATCTGAACGCGGTCTAGTTTTAGGCCCGCGTCTAAAATATGAGACGCGAAAATTGCCACATCCTTGTTTGAGAAACAAGGGTTGCTACATTCAAGTCTGAAGCCCTCGGCCAGAATTAAAATTCTTTTAAGTCAACAACCTTAAACGCGAGCTCTATATGCAAAGCTCGCGTCTCACAGTCCAGATACAAAGTCCATCACACTTGCGTCCAGAGGATTTTGAGTTAGAGTTCAGACTCAATCAACTCGCGTTTCATCAAGAAATCTAAAAGGCGCGACTTCTAAATAATGAGCGCACCAGTTAGGCTTCAAGAGAAGGTCAAGAGGGTGAATCTCTTCAAGGGCCAGCAAAACCGAAACTCATGTTGGGCTGAATATTTCATGGTGACAATTAATTCCTACCCGCAGAAGAACCCTCTGGAGGTTGAACTTTCTACATCATGGCGCGGGTATAAAAGGTACTCAGAGGGACGCTTTTTGATCTTAAAATCACTTGACAGTGATAATCTTCAGGAGAGATTAAGGAAAAGCATGAAAGCTTTGGGTCTTCGCTGTCCATGGGGGCACATCCCATTGAAGTAAGAAAATTAAGTCAAGATGAACACCCTCAGAGAGCCTGCTTTCAAGGAAAAACAGTCTAAGCAATGGACTGTTAAGGGGGCGAGGCATATTTATAGGCAACCCATAAGGCTTGTAATTCATGGCGTAAAAATCAGAGCCATCGGCCTTAATTCCCGCACGAACGTCAAAGCCCAATAAAGAGCTGACGCGTGGATTGCCATTTCGGGAAACGTCGAGGACGCAAGTCCCCAATCGTCAACGCCGACTTGGCATTTGAATATTTAACGTCAAAGTCCAATGAAGAGCTGACGCGTGGATTGCCGCTTCGGGAAACGTCGAGGACGCAAGTCCCCAATCGTCAATGCCGACTTGGCATTTAAAGGTCCAGCCAGATCATTAAGACGGGTTGCATGTGACACTTGGGAGGTTACGTCAAGTGCAGACTCAATGGTCGCGTCCTGAAACCCGCGTACCTTCATAAACCCGAAGGCTGCGTTCTTTTCATTTCTGCTAAGAGACCCGCGATCGCATTTCTGAGAGTGATTCAGAGCCGCGTCTCCTCAGCGAATTGGATCCATTCAGAGATTGCATCTTGAGTCCGCATCATCTTGAAAGCTGCGTTCTGAAGCTTGCGTCCTCAACGACCAGAGAAGGCCATGTCATTCTCGAGGAGCCAGAACGGCGTCTTCATTGCGAGATGACAGTCGTGTCTTTATCATAACTCAATACAGCCTGAGTTTGTGCCTTATCAAGGGTCCAGAGACACGTCTCTATTGAGCCAGTGTCGCGTCCCCATCAATTATCTGGAATCCATGCATCAGTTTTTGAGGAGCCTAAGATCGCGCTTCCACTGCATCCTGACAGAATAAAGGGCCGCGTCTATGAAGGCTGCGTCCCCTTTATTGAAGAACACAAATTTGCGTTTCAGAACAACACCCTTTTTCCTTAAGCCAAAGCTGCGTCCTTATCAGAAATGAAGGTTCGCGCGTCTTCCTTGATGAGCTTGAACGGCGTCTTCAGTAATGACTTAGGGCCGCGTCCCCCAGGATTGCGTCTCCATTATGAATGAAAACCGCGCTCACTCAAGAACTCAGTTCAGCCTGAGTTTGTTGTTCATGGCCGACTAAAGACTACATTTTACAAACAGTCAAAGACTACGGTTATGAAAATTGAGTTCATCGACAGCGAGCAAAAAAAAAACTTGAAGGGATGAAAATGGAGCAAAAATTTGAAGACTTTTATTATTTGATTCAAAAATGGTAAAAGTAATACAGACACTCTTGACAAATAGAGTGTTTAAAAAAAGGGGGGGTGAACAAATACAAAAAGGAGAAGAAGGCTAATAATCTTGCTTCGCCAAAGAACGGATTTGTTCTCTGAGACGGTGCATCTTGTGTTGACGTGACCTTTCAGCCTCCATCAGAGCTTGGACCCGCAGCTGCTCCTCAGACAAAAATCTCTTCGCAGCCAGTTGCGCTTGAAGAGACTCCAACCTGGAGGAATGAGCGGAGAGGCTTTCTTCAGCCTGCGTCCTAGCATTTTCCAGCTCCTCCAGCCTTTTTCTAGCAGCGGCAAGCTTCTGCTCATTGATCTCGATCAAGGCTTGTGACCTGGATATGGTAGCTCGAGCAGTGGCAATAACCTGCTCTGTACTCTGTATGACGATTTTAGATTCCTTGGAATTGCCAATCAGCCTTTGGTGGTCAGCTTGGAAATGCTGGAGATGGCGGGTCTCTTTAACTATTTGTTCCTCCATCTCCTTTCGCTCATGTCCTTGAGCGGCAAGAAGCTTATTCAGGTTGTTCGAGCCTCATCTACTGAACCAGCATTTTTCAGAGACTTGAGCTCCCTCAGATGGCTTCCCAGCTGCTCCACCAGCATCAGGCATGCCCTAGCCTGCGAAGGACTCCCAGTATGACCAATGTTCTCGATCTGATTTTCGAGAAGTATTCGAGCAAACTCGAAAGAGCTGCCCCCAGAAAGGATGAGGTCAATACGAGATCTCACGGAAGTAAAGAATTGCTGCACCATTTGACGTGCTAGCTCTTTCATGATGTCATTAACTGGAGAGAACTCTGCTGATGTACTCCCGGACCCCCTTTCCATGACAAGGCGAGAGACGAGAATCGGTTCATCTTGCGCAGGAGTGAGGCCAACGATAGGTTCGTCAGGTACTGAGATAATCATTGATACCTCCGGGACGGTTATTGTCGTAGCGGCCTGCACTGGGACAGGAGTAACAGCAAACCTTGCGACATCGGGTTCCCCGGTCGAGGTTTGAACTATACTACCTTCTGCGTCAATGCTTGCCGTAGGATTCTCTACTTGAGCTACTCCAGCGCTCTCTGCAAACCACTAAAACGTCAACCATGACAATAAAAAGGAGGATATTCAATACGTCAGTATTCTCTTACCAAGTTGAGGGTCTGAAGATGGCAAGTTCCTGGATAGGTCGTGTGGGGTTGAGGCCTCCCCGACCCCGACGGTCGCACTTTCTTGAGGCATCCCGGTAATAGGAGCCTCAGGGCCCTCTTGCTGGGTAAGCTCTTGAATCATCTCTTCGATATGAGAGGAGGTGGTGGCTTCACTGTCGACAGCCAGCCCTGAAAATCAAAAGTAAATGTCAGAACCCTTCCCTAATTTGAGAAAGAGACGGTTCAAGAAAACAAGGAAAGTACCTTCGGTAGCAGCAATTATTGCTATCGGTGAAACCGTCACAGGGTTGCGTCCTTGTATCTCTTCCTCTGAAATATGTGAAAATTTGCTCGTATCAGGAAGAGCGGGTTCATCACCGAAATCAACTTCTTCGCCAGAATAATACCCATGTTCTTCGGACGATGAAGATGATAGTTCAACACAAGCGGCCTCAGCAATCGAGACTTTACTACTGAGCACCCCAGTAGTAGGGCTAGGATCAACAACCCGTGAAGTGGGCATCAATACACTGGGAGACCCAGGCTGTTGCATCTCAACCCTCCTCTCATAAACTGAAGAAGGCCCAGGCTGAGTTGAAACCCCTGGGATTTCAACGTCATCCCTCCCTACCAAGTCAACTTCGGGTCGCTCAGCCTCTTCAGCCATGATGGGTTCACCTGCAAATTCTCCTTCTTCCAGGATCATGGGGCCCCTGCTGCGTAGACCACGAGGACGAAGAGGGGGGATCTCCTCTTCCTCTTCCTCTTCCTCTTCCTCCCTCTGCTCCTCAACACCAGAAGGGACTACCTCGGACATTGAAGCTTCAGCCTCCGATTCTCTCCTAGCCTTCTTCGGGATAGGCTCACCCTTGAAGTAGAGCCGTGGGAACGTTTGGACACAGCCTGCCGACTCTTTTTAATGGGCTGCTCCTTGGGTGCTGCTGCTCTCGGTCCCGCCCCTGTTTCCCCTCCTGTTTCTTTCTCGGCTGCCTGATATTCCTCCATACCTCGCGCGCGTTTGTTGAACTCCAATTTGTCCTTATAAGACGCCTTGATGCTCTTAATGCATGAGATATTTATTGAGAAACCAGGCATCTTGCTAGCCAGGGAGTACCAAGTACAGAAGCTAAGGCTAGTGTAACAGTTGGGCGTCTTGTGAGGCAAGCTGAAAACAGCTTTTGTCCCTCCAGCCACGCTATAGTACCATGCCCGAGCACCCTCAAATAAATTTCCACTGAAGGAGAGATTAGCATTGGGGTTACCAATATATAATTGATCATAGCCGAACTGTCGAGCAAAATGACTTGGCATATAAGGCTCGATCGTACATGAGTTCCCTTGCCGAAAGAGCAGATACCCAGGTCGAATATTAATCAGCCACCAGAAGACTCCCGATGGCAGCCTTGTGAAATCATCTGGTCCCGCAAGGTCAGAAAATTTATCCCCGTAAGATGCATCAGCAATCTCGGGAAGCAACGGTCGAGCTGGTAGCTCGAAGCGTTCAGAATACATTTCCGAACGAAGAACATATAGTAGTTGGACCAGCTCGAATTCTCCAGCTTCTACACAAAAGGGAAAAACCCCTCAGACAGAGGCACCGCCGTCATCAGTGAAGGGCAGTGCATAACGTACTAAGCCATCAAGTACGTATATGGAAGCTCGATCCTTAGGTTAAGGGTCTTTACTCTCGGCCTTCCCTCTGAGTCAACCTCTGGTCTACCCTTTGAGTCGACAATGGCCTCCACTTGGCACAGGCTTTTAACCAGAGCCTGTAATCCGCTTTGAATTCCAGCCACCATTGATGGAAGGAGGGCGATAGACTTTCCGTAGGCCAACAAAACCGCCGGATATACCACATCGGCGACAATTACTTCATGTGGCAGTGTTGGCACTACACAACGCTTTAGCCATAGCATAAGGAAGCCCGCCAACAGCACCCGGTCAGAAATAAGAACTCGAGCCTGATGATGAAAACTTTCAAAAATCGTATCAGGTTTGAAAGTATCTTCATTTGACTCCGTGGTGTAAGAGCTCGCAGAGGCATTAATCCTCTCAGCAATTTCTTCATCAGTGCTAGGAGCCATGCTGGTCACTGGGCTGTCCTTCTCAGTTATACCATTGAATAGGTAACTCGCCCAGGATATCTGCTTGACACCCCTGGTTCTCCAGGAGGTTATTTGGCCACAGATGTGGAAGTGACACAACACTTCCCAGTATGTCTCATATACTTGAGGGCTCTCCTTCTTCAAGAGATGAAGTTCTTCAGAAGTTGGAACGTATTCTTCATAAGGGGCATCTCCCATAACAAGCCCCGAGACTTCATACAGCTCATGAAGAGCGAGCCCAATCTCTCTGACCGGAGTAAAAAATGTGCCCGTCAAAGGATTATAGTGCTCCAGGATGCCATAGAAATTATGGGAGCTTTGCGGGAGGCCATACTGCACAGCCCTGACCGAGTGGTACAGCCCCACCTGTTCTAGCAGAGCTCCAAGTTCGACAAGGACAAATCCAACCATCCTGCCCCGCCAGGATCTGTTGGAAGAATGAACCCACCCGAGCGGGCGGAAGTCGACCGAAAAATCACCCCTGGCCTTCATGAACTAGTTGATGAAGGTGGTGCCAAGCTGAGGGGTTTTCCCTCTCGGATATTCAGACCTGACCAATCCGGGGAATAAACCAAAGACCTCTTTCCCATGGCTGGCAGAGTGTATTTCTTTGGCACCTAGTCTGCCAAGAGAGACACCGGAGACAAATCGGGAAAGATCCCAGTCCATCGCACGGTGAACAGACATATGCTGAAGATAAGATAGGGGATACACCCCTCCATATTGGGAAGAAAGAACCTCCTATCCCCTATCTGACGGAGCCACTTATAATCTCCGTCGTGCAAAATCCTATCTTCCTCGTCAATGTCGTCACCAAAGAAGAAGACAGGCTTCCGTAATGGAGTGTGAGAATCTATCTCAAACAGTCCATCAGAGATAATCTCTCGGAGGGTCACCATACTGGCCTTAGAGATCCTCTCCTTTCGCTCCTTCGACTTACCAGTAGTCACATGAGCAGTTCTCTGAAGCACGAAGGCTAGATTATGATCAGCGCCACCTACGTTCCCAAAGTGGTACTTTTTGGACAAAGGGTTGGAGGAGTATCGTACTGCAAAGAGAACAACACTTGATCAGGAATCTGAAAGAAAATGGCTAAGTGTTTGAAACTCAAACGCAGGAATGAATCCAGACGCGGAGATCATCAAAATCTGCGTCCAGACTCAAAGAACACGAGGCTAGCATGAAGCCCGCACTTCAAAATCCACGACTTAGAAAAATTTCTAAGTATCGGACTCAGACGCGAGATTCATTAAAACTTGCGTCTGATCTAACAAGACGTAAGAATTGTAAGAAGTCTGCGTCTGAACTCCCCACACTTAGAAATATTCTGAGCGTTGAGTCTGAAATGCAAGGCTTAATGAGGCCCTGCGTTCAACAAGCAGATATGGACTCAAGTTGATAAAGAAAAGATGCATAGGTCGTCAAACATGCGTCTTGTCTATCAATTCGAGAACTGCGCCTGAAGATCAAACACGGGCATGAGCCCGCGTTGGCGGTTCACGTTCAAAAGGGACTTAAGAGTTGAAAGAACTCTATAAGCCCCTTCAATGGCGGAAACCAAATCAGATGGTTTTACTACCTGAAATAGGGGCCTCCTGCATGGAAGAACCACCCATTTGAATCTCTGGAGTGACAGCGCTCGAAGATAAAGAAGCGGGTTTGGTCTTGGGTGCCATTTCGACCGTGAAATCACTATTGAAGGTGGTGAAAATGGAAAAAAGCTTTGAGCTTTTTCTTAACCCTAAAGGAACTCAGCGAAGAAGAAGAGTCTAATGATGACTCTTGAAAGACTGTTGTCTTTTATAGGTACAGAAATCCCCAAAGATACGTGGCGCTTGGCCTAAGGCCTAATCCCCGTCTGACGCGTGGCGTGCATATTAAATGCAGCGCAAAATTCGCGCGTCAAAAGAAAGATGTCCCCTCAACTCTGCCGGACACGTGGCAACGTGCCCAAAACACGGATGCGTGTTTAACGGAAAACCGCGTTCCTTCCAAAAGTTACGCCTTTTCAGCAAGGCCAAAGTCGCACCTAGTTCATAGAGCGAAAGCTGCGTCTTCATCTCAAAAGACGCATCCCTACAAGAACCGCGTCTCTGCAGCAAACTAATGATGCATCCCCACTCCAAGTGAGGACTGCGTCTTTAAAGCAACATGACCCCTGCGTCTACAGGACTTGCATTCAGTCTTTTCAGTTCAACAGTATACTGGCACAAGTAGATGACTGTTTACCCCTGGTTCAAAGTACACCAACAATAAACTCAGAGCACTGGGGAGGTCTAGACTGCGTATCTAGATACTCACCATGATCATTTCTGGCGACTTCAAAGGGTTTTACAGTACACTCACGAAGACCATATTCCAGACAGGATCAAGCTCAGAGCATCTCAAATGATGTCAATCCAATCATGAGAAGTATGAATTTAACCAGAGTCCAAAGTATTTCGAAATCCGACACAGTCAACCGCGGAATATCGAAAAACTTTGGAGGGGGTTCTGTAGGTTGTCTAAAAATCACTAAAAGACAAGTCATCAAAAAGCAGAGTCCAAACTCCAGACGCAGGGTTAATCATAGCCATCACAGTAGCATCAAGACGCGAGGGTCAAAACCCGCGTCTCAGCATCACTGCAGCATCAAGGCGCGAGGGTCGAAACCCGCGTTCACTGCAGCATCAAGACGCGAGGGTCGAAATCCGCGTCTCAGCATCACTGCAGCACCAAGACGTGAGGGTCAAAACCCGCGTCTCAGTATTGCTTCAGCACCAAGGCGCGAGGGCCGAAACCCGCGTCTCAGTTATAACTGCCCTCGTTATTGGGTCAATTACTGCCCACATAATGAGGAAGTTAAGCCCCATCATGGAGCGTTTTTAGGGGGCACGTTCACCCCTGAAACCTCTATAAATAGCCCCGTTTGCTATGGAGAAGGGGTCGGTTGATCAGATAATTCTTGGAGAAGAATTTCGCTTGTGAGTTGTAGAAGCACCAAGACTTCCACCGAAAAGAAAGAGAGTTCAACTCTTCGAACAACTTGCTGCGTATAAGTTAATCTTTGCCTACAATTTCTTTGAGATTCCTGGTTGACAGGAGCTGTGTTACTCCGCTTGTCATCCAAAGAGAGGATTCCGAAGAGGTCCTGACGTTCACCTGGTCAACGGAAAACAAGATTCACTTTCCACCGCCACATCAAGAACCCAGCATTAAACAAAGGGGAGATTCAAGTCTAAACATCTTTCCTCCCTTGTAGTCGGAGTGTTAATCCACTGTAATCTTTCATTTGATTCAAGGAAATTTTACAAGGAACTTTCTCCCACCAAACAATGCACTCATCTTAAACTTTGACATATTGATGTTGGAAACATCATACATGGGAGGGGCAAGGAAATTCATAAGTGTGTAAACTATATGTGTGCAAAGCAATCTAGATTAGCAATGAGGATCTCACTCCTAGGTGATAAACCGAATATCAAGAGCGTAGGCTTTGATATCAATTGTAGGTACACCTAGAGGGGGGTGAATAGGTGTACGAGCTAATCTAGGACAAAAGATACAGAATTAAAAACTTAATTGCTAACACATTATGTGTAACCAAGAGTGAGTCCGAATTTTCTGTGAAGAGATCTGGAACTACTCCTCTAAATTCCTCTAAATTAAGAGTTGAGGTGCTAAAAAAGGCTCTCTTGGTAGAACACAAGTGTGGGCACACAAACAATACCAAGCATGTATATGATATAAGCAATGTAAAATAATGCAAGATATAAAGAGAGAGTTAGAGAGAAAGTCCAAACGCAAACACAAGGATATGTTTAGAGGTTCGAGCCACTACTCTACGTCCACGCCTTCACACAGAAGGATTTTCACTATGTCCACATAGAACCTTCCACAAAGGGACCTCCACTAAGAAATTACAACTCAATACGGGGAGTATACAACTCCTTTCTCTACACAATCACCTCAACACAAGAGGAAGCATAAAGCAAAGAAAGAAATACACTTGGTGATCACAAAGATCACAAATACTATCTTAGTGATCTCAAAGGATCACAAACATTTTTCTCACAAAACAAAGATCCTAAAGATAGGATTAGAAATGATAGCTCAAGTATGTGAGAAAATAAAGTATTTTGGAAAAGAAATAACAAAGAAAACACTTGGGAAAAACTTCTAAATAGATATGAAAATGAAGATCAAAACTAAATTCCCAAAGACTTGTTTTCTTTTAATTTTTCAAAAACTTTGAAACAAATAAAGATAAGAGTTTTGGCACTAAAACTTCTTTTGAAAATTTTGTTAAAAACACTTAAGAAGGTGAGAAAATTTGCTCTTAAAAATCTTGCGAGAAACATCCCCCAAAGACCCATTTATATAGAGGTCTAAAAATATAGTTGTTGGGGTCCAGAACAGGTCAAAAATGACCTGTCGGTCGACCGCCCGGTCTACCGGCCAACGATCAGATTTCTGACCGTTGGGGTTATCGGTCTATTGCCCGGTCGACCGCCCCAGGCAAACTTGCCTAACGGTCGATCGTCCGATCGACCGAGGCCAGAACTAGAGAGCTGGTCTCTCTGGTCAGTCGACCGATCGGTCGACCGACCCATGGCCAAGGATGTTGTGCACGTTTTGTGTAATCGGTCGACCGCTCGGTCGACCTAGCTATGGTCCTGTCGTCCGGTCGGTCAACTGCCAGTGGGCTCAGGCTGGGATTATAGGTTGAAATACTTGGTCTTTTAAATACCCATAAAATCTCATAAAATCACATAAAATTCACAAAAATAAGTTCATGTAAGCACTTGAAATACAAATATGTTTGATCAAATATCAACACATATTACAAACTATTTGAACTATTTTTGAAGCATAGAAATTAAGCTTGAAACCAATAACTGTATTTTCAACTCGTTTTATTTTTGTCTTCAAGAGTTTTTGAGAAGACTTCAAAATGAAAAACTATTTCTTAAAAATTTATTCAAATACAAAAATAAGATATTGAAACACTTTTGAAGCATGATGTGCATGGATAGAATTCAATACACATGGTAAATAATATATCTATGCTTTTGACATTGAATCCAAAAAAAGTTTTGTTAAAAATAAAACTTGAAACACATGAGCTAGAATCATCAAAATAAGTTTTTAGACAATAAGAACTTATCAATGGATATGTATGAAATCCTATACACATATAAACATGTAAAACTTGTTTTGATTCTATCTATTCATGAAAACATAAAGATGTATATCTTCTTGAAAGTCCAAAACGGTTAAGCTGAAACCAAACTATTGAACTTGTGTGTATGCGTAAACTTGAGCATATCAAGACTAATTTATTCTTACACAAGATCTAAATAAAAACTAAACTAAACAAACTGAAGTCCTCTTGTCAATCTCTATCTCCAAGTCGACTCGATCCAACTTGATCCAAAGGAGCTAGATGCGATCATTTCGATGTGAACTCTTGAATCAACAATTGTTTGCTTCAACACTTTGACTGTGAATCTCTTGTTGAAGTCAAATCTCTACTAAGATATTGATTAGTATCTGAAACTTATTAAACACAAGATCATTAGCAAACTAACCTTCATAAGTTAGTTATCATCAAAACTTAGATGAAGCCACTAGGCTAACAATTTTGTAAAATTCTATAAATAAAGATTGTAACCCAGTATTGTAATACATTGAAAAATACTGAAATCTCAAGCAAAGGAGATCAGAGGAAGCCAATAAAGAGAGGAGAAAGATGAAAGTGCATAGAGATAAGAAAATACTCTTGTAATCTAGGTCGAGATTAAAGGAAAAGGTGAAAGCTTCAAGGAAGACTGCAACAGAACGTGAACTGGGTCAAAGTGTTACGGGAAGGAGGAAGAGTTCATTCGAATAAGGCCCGAGATGGCCCAAGCCATGGCGGTAAATCCGCCAAAGGCTCCAGGGAGAGGGGATAAGAGTTAAAACCTTCGCGATACGGTGACAATCAAGAAAAGAATCGATGTAGTATTCCAAAATCTCAAGATAAACCTAAAGGTTTGAAAACCAAGTTAAGGTGGAGACTGTTAGGATTTTTTTACCTTATTTTCAAAAGGAGATGATGGTCCAAGAAGATCCAAATAAGTTGGAGAAGAAGATGATTGCTTGGAGAGAAGAAATGAAGCAGATTAAGAAAAGTTAGTCGACTTATAGTCGACTAACAAGACTATTAGTCGACTAATCAGAAGTATTAGTCGACTAGGACAGATACTGAGACAGATACAAAAATGAGACAAAATATAGTAGTCGACTAATAAGTTTTATTAGTCGACTAATGGAAAGGATTAGTCGACTAGGCCTAAGTATTAGTCGACTAATCAGGGTGGTTCTGCGCAGTTTTCTTTTTAGGCGCCGCGAGTTTTCTCTTCTGGTAGAGTTCGAATATGATGCAGATTCTATTAAAAGAAGGTTTGTTTTTAAAGATTAAAGGATTTAGAATCCTTCTAGACCAAGGAGATCAACTCCTAATAGGATTGGTCAAGATTTTTTAAGCATTCAAATATCAAGATCATCTCATAGTTCAAATAGAAGTTATTTTTTAAAATGCTATAAATAAAGGTTATAACCAAGCATTGTAATTCACTGAAAAATACTGAAATCTCAAGCAAAGGAGATCAGAGGAAGCCAAGAAAGAGAGGAACAAGGTGAAAGTGCATAGAGATAAGGAAATAATCTTGTAATCCAGGTCTAGATTAAAGGGAAAGGTGAATACTCTTGTGTATCAAGAGAAGGATAGATCTCTTTGTATTAAGTTATTAATAAATCTCTCTCAAGTTCTCTCTCCGTGGGCATATGGCGGAACCACGTTAAATCCTCATGTTTGTTGGACACAGAAAAGAAGGAGGTGTAAAATTTCCTTGAATCAGATGAAAAATTACAACAGACTAATCTTTCGGTTACAAGGGAGGGAGGATGTTGAAGCTTGAATCCCCCCTTTGTTTAGTGCTGGGTTCTTCGTGTGGCGGTGGAGAGTGAATCTTGTTCTCCGTTGACCAGATGACCATCTGGATCGTCAAGGGATCTTCTCCTTGGCAGGTAGAAGGAGTAACTCAGCCCCGTCTACCAAAACTCTAAAAGAGAAGGTAGGCGAAGAGCAACTTGTACGCAGCAAGTTAGCTTGAAGAGTCGAGCTCTCTCTCTCTCTGTATGTGTCGCGCCTGTTGATATCTCTCGGTCTCTTTATGTCTATTGATGCCCTTCGATTTCTTCTGATGCTCTCCCCCCTCCATAGCAACTGGGCTATTTATATAGGCTGTAGGGGGTGAACGTGTCCCCTAAAAAATACTCCACGATGAGAGCCAACTTTCCCGCTACATGGGCGGTGAATGGCGCCATAATCGGGGTGGTTGTAACCGAGACGCGGGTCTGGACCCTAGCGCCTTGAGGTTGAGACGCGGGTTTGGACCCTCGCGTCTTGAGGTTGAGACGTGGGTTTGGACCCTCGCGTCTTGAGGTTGAGACGCGGGTTTTGAGCCTACGCGCCTTGGTTCTGAGACGCGGGTTCGGACCCTCGCGTCTTGAGGCTGAGATGCGGGTGTCGGGCCCACGTGCCTTAATGCTGAGACGCGGGTTTGGACTTTCGCGTCTTGATTGTCACATTTAGCCTTGCGTCTGGATCTTGGATCTCTGCGTTTTGGTGGCTTGTCTTGGTGATTTTTTAGACAGCCTACAGAACCCCTCCAAAGTTTTCGATATTCCGCAGTTAACTAGGACGGATTTCGAAATACTTTGGATTCTAGCTGCATTTGCCTTCATGACTAGACTGTTAATGCTCCGGGTTTGATCTATTCTGGAGTTGGTCTTCGTGAGTGTACTGTTGAACTCTTTGAAGCCACCGGAGTTGATCATGTTGAGTGTCTAGATACACAGTCTAAACCTCCCCGTTTGCTTTTAAGTCTGTCACGGGTGCGCTTTAAGCCAGGAGTGGTTGGTCTTCTGCTTGTGCCAGTGTACTGTTGACTGATTCGCAGAAGCAGGGACTGAACGCAGGTTCCTTTTTGAAAAGCAGAGATGAGACTGCTTTAAAGACGCGACTTCTTAGCGAGACGCGACCTTTTGGCAATGGAAACGCGACTGATCTTCATAAGGCAGACACGATGTTCAGCTGAAGACGCGAACTTCGGAGAGACGCATCTTTTGAATATAGACGCGATTGTCTGGGCGCATTTATGGCGATGCTGACGGGGCATATCCATCGAAGAGACATGGCCGTCGGGTGCGAGTCCGTGCCACGTCATGATTGCGCTGCCAGTTGGCCTGGGGAACCGACGGGATTTCACCTTTTGGCGCGCGATTTCCTGGCTCATTAAATGATCCGTGCCACGTGTCGAGCGACGATTCGCTGCAGAGTCGTGGCGCATGATCTTCTCTATGCGTTAAAGTGATTTTGTTCCACGCGTCGAACAGAGATTCGCCGCAGAATTCATCGGGCCATACGCTGCGTATCTTCGCGAATCCTTGTGCCTATAAAAGGCCACAGTTGGGAAGATTCCTCTTCTTCTCCGAACGCACTCACTGATAAAATTAAGAAAGAGAATTTCCCCTTCTGTTCATCTGTTTAACCTCGGATTGAATTAGCAATGGCACCCAAGACCAAGCCGACTGCTTCTTCTTCAAAGGCGACCGTCGCCGAGGCCCGGAGGGGCAGCTCCTCCTCTGCGCAGGATGTTGTTCTCCAAGGTCTCCAAGGTAAAATGCCTTTTAGGCGTGAATTTCGCCATTAAAGGAAGTTCAAAGAACCCTTAAGAACCCTTACACACAAATTTAAATCGTGTTTGATTCCCAGACGCAGTCTTTGGGTTGATAACCGAGGCGCGGGTTGATGACCCGGTGCCATTAGGTCCTGCCTTTTGGACCCTTCACTTAGAATATTTCTAATTGTGAAGGGTTTAAACGCGGACTTTGATCCTTGCATTCTGCAACATCAGGTGCTGGTTCTTACGGTCTGGCGCCTGAGTCCAAGTACTTGAATCTCATAAGTCTTGGTTTGCAAAACGCGGGTCTTGCAGGTCTGGACGCGGATTTGATAATTCCTGCGTCCAGTATCTCCTCTGCGTTTGGACGTGGATTCGCAGGTCTGGACGCGGGTTTGATAATTCCTGCGTCTAGTATCTCTTCTGCGTTTGGACGTGGATGCGCAGGTCTGGACGCGGATTTGATAATTCCTGCGTCCAGTGTCTCTTCTCTGCGTTTGGACGTGGATGCGCAGGTCTGCACGCGGATTTGATAATTCGTGCGTCCAGTGTCTCTTCTGCGTCTGGGTTATGAACACTTAGCATTTTTTCCTTATTTTTGATAAAGTATCTAACTAAGTGTCCTTTTCTTTTTGCAGCGCCACACCTTACTACTTCACTCGTCAAGACGCGCCACTTTGGACATGTAGGTGGTGCTGACCGGGACTTGACCTTTGTGCTACAAAGGACTGTCCCTGTGACTGCTGACCAGTCGCAGGCTCGTGAGGAGAGGCTCTCGAATGTTGACATGAGGACTCTTCGGGTGCTTATGACCGATGCAGCATTCACAACGGATGCTGGCATCAAGCTGGAGAAGCCTGCCTTCTTCTTCGGAGATCGTATCCACGATGGCGGCTATCGCGTGTATGACGGAACTTACAAATGGCTCCGTCAAATAAGGGGTGGAAGATTCTTTCTTCCGGACATGGAGAGGATGTTCCCGCTGTCCTATTTCCAGCACATGTCCGTCCCTCGGAAGATGGAATGGGACCTTTCTCGATATGTCCCTGAGATTACTCTCGGTGATTTGGGCTCCCATAAAGTACACCGTCATGATAGCCATGACAGGTCGGTTATCGGCCTTTTTCCTGGGTCGCGCAAGTCTGAGGTTCCGGCTGGAGAGATATCACAACTTGGCACTACCTTCCTCAACGCATTCATGGAAGCGGAGGGTGATTATCCGGTTGGGTTCCGTGCGCCCGGGTGGGTCCATTCCACGGAGAACTATTGGTGGGGCAGGATGGTCGGCTTTGTCCTTACCGAGCTCGGGGATCTGCTAAAACGTGTGGGACTGTACTCGGCAGTCAAGGCCGTGCAGTGGGGGATCCCTCAAAGCTCTCAGAACTTCTTCGGGGTTCTAGAGCGTTATAATTCTTTGACGGGGACGTTCTTCACTCCGGTCGGGGAGATGGGCCTCGCTCTGCACGAGCTGCATGAAGTCTCAGGATTGGCAACAGGGGACATTCCCTATGAGGAATATGTCCCGACCGCTGTGGAGCTTCACCTTTTGAAGGAGGAGTATCCCCTAATATATGAGACCTACTGGGAGGTGCTATGTCACTTCCACATTTGCGGCCAGATAACCAAATGGCGGTCGCAGGGAGTCAAGCAACTGTCTTGGGCCAGTTACTTGTTCAACAACGTCAACACCAAAGACCATCTGATAACCCGATTGGCTCCCAGCTCCGATAGGGAGATTGAAGACAGGATCGACCAGGCTTCTGACAGTTTCTACACCACGGAGTCGAACGAGGACGGTTTCGACCCTGACTTGGTTTTTGAAAGCTTTCACCATCAAGCCCGGACCCCTATCTCCGATCGGGCGCTGTTGGCGGGCTTTCTGATGCTGTGGCTGAAGCATTGTGTGGTGCCCACGCTGCCACATGAAGTTATTGTTGCTGACGTGGTGTACCCGGCGGTGCTCCTGGCTCATGGCAACCCCATAGCCCTTCTCCCGGCCGTGGCGGCTGGTATTCAGAGCGGGCTGCGGGTGCTAGCTAAGAATTTCTGCGAGCCACCGAAAACTGCAGACTCCGAGGGAAAGCTGTATGTTGACTCAGAGGGGAATCCGACGGTGAAGCGTCCCAACCCTCGGGTCGAGCTGCCTTACACGTACCTCATGGCTTGGTACGTGATGCATTGCCCTTCCTTGATGACGGCGGTGCGTTGGAGGGATAGTTCTGTCCCTTTTGTACAGTGGTTGGAGGGTTCGAACTGGCGTGATCCTTATATATATTACGTCCGGAAGTGCCTTTCAGACCCTGCGAACTACCAGCTCAATCGTTGCCTCCCCCAGATCCCTGGTGCATCTTTTGGGGATCTACTTATTGATTCCGCGGGCCCAGATGATTTCACGAGGTTATCCACGGGAGCCTTCTGGTGGTTGCTCAATATTCGGCCCGGATATGTGCTTTTCCGGCAAGGGACGTCATGCACCATTGAGCCGTACATGCCGAATCGCTTCGCTCGACAGTTCGGATATGATCAGCTCTATGTCGGGAACCCCAATGCTCGACTCGCCTTCGAAGGGAACCTGTTCGAGGGTGCTCGGGCCTGGTACTACAGTGTGGCTGGAGGGACGGGAGCAACTTTCCGTCTACCTCTCGAGGGGCCCAAGTGCCATATGAGCCTCAGCTTCTGCACTTGGTACTCCCAAGCCATCCAGACACCAGACTTTTTTCCGGCGTCTTCATGCATCGAGAGCATCAATGCAAGTCTCGAGGCAAGGACAGAGTTCGGTAAACCGTCGAAACTCGTAGAACAGTACCTGAAGGCCCAGAAGGAGGTCGGGAGAAGAACGAGAAGGGAGCCACGAGCCACGGAGCCACGACCACCAAGGGCGGAGCCGCAAGCGACTAAGGCGGAGCCGCGAGCAACAAGGGCAGAGCCGCAAGCAACTAAGTCTCGACAGGCGGTGAGCAAGCGTCGTCAGGGCTCTACTTCCACTGCTGGGCCTGCCCGTAAGAAGGTGCGGAGAGACTTGGCGCCAGCAGTTTCTCTACCAGCGGCCATCCCTTCTGGTGTCAGGGAACTGTCGACAGCTGTGGTTCCACCGGCAGTTATCCCTTCTGATGTTGGGGAACTGAGGGAGGAGGATATAGCTGAAAAGAAACTCCTCTAGTCCGTGTTCCCAGGTCGCTTAGCAGAGACCACGGGTCTGCGGAGGAAGGGGAGCTCGTTGATCGATCCACCGCCACTGACGAGGATGAGCAGCTAGAGGTCGACATCATGAGCGGAGGAGATGTCGATATTCCGGGGATTTTAGCTCATCCCGAGCCTTCTTCTACTCATGAAAGAAGAGATGAGGCACAGCAGTCGGGGTCTCCTTGTGTCTTCATCTCCAGTCCTCGGGCAATTGATCCCAGTCCTACCACTGGGGTAATTGGAGGCAAGGCTCCGGTTGCAGAGCTTCCTCGCGTTGAGCTGTCTTCTTCCTCGTACTCAGGGGAAAGCGAGTTTGGAGACGAGGTCGACTACGGTGATGAACCCACTCTTCCTGATCCGAGCAAGTTCTCCCATATCTCGGAGGAAGAAATGTACGGGGGGAACCGTTGACGGCGCCATCACCGTTGGCGACAGTTGCTCCCATTGCAGGTACTTTCACCCGATTTCCTCTTTGGTTTTGAAGAAGGTGTCTTAACATTCTTCTTTACGCTGCAGGGTTGGCTGAGGATGCCGAGACTATAACCTCCTTGCATATCGAGGAGATGGTAAGAGGTGACCCAGCTCGAAGGAGTTGAGGCTTCGGTTGGCGAGACAACTTCGGAAGGGGCGATTGCGGAAACTAGGGAGCCCTCCGCTTTGCCAGAAAAGGAGGTACCCACTGAGGCTGGGGAAGCTCTCACTCTGCAGGATTCACCCAAGGGTTCGATATCTCTGACCTCCCAGGTGGTAAGGAAGTTCTGATATTTGAATGTTTCGCTTTTCACCTTTGTGGCTAATGTTGTGGTCATTTGCAGAGAGAACTAAGGGGGCTCAGGTGGAGAGTCCAATGATTGATATCCCTCCAGAAGGCCACACGGCTCAGGTCTCGGCTGAAGTTTCTGAGGAGGAGGTTCCTGCAGAGATAGCACCTCTGGAAACGCCCGAGGCTACTTCTGCTCTAGCCGTATCGGTGGTCAGCACAACTCTTGTGCGAGAAGATCCGCCTTATCCGTGACAGAAAGGGGTCGGGAGCTTCCCAGGTGGTGACGATATGGGGGAACTGGCACGCCAGATGGTGCAACAATTCTTTGCTTCGATGGGATCATGTATTGATCTCATCTTACGTGGAAGCAGCTCCTTCAATTTTGCCCAGACGCTTCTCAGAAATCTGGCTGAGAACGTCGAATTAACCGGAGGCCCCTCACTTGCCCAGGCGTGTCTGCGGGTGGTGGAGCAACTGGGAGACGACCTGCACGAGCTGAAGTCTTTAGAAAATGCCAGCTCTTCTAGTGAGGCCCAGGGCACCCTAACCCGGCTCTTAGCTGCTCAAGAATAAGAGCGACAGGAGGCAGAGGCACAAATAGATGCAAAGATCCGCAGCCTCGAATATTCCCAGGCTGAATGTCAGAAACTAACTGACGATTCAAGGGAATCCGAGATTGTCATGCAGAGCACGGAGCACGTCATCATCAGTGCTCGGGACACCATTGCCAAGGCTCGGGACACCATTGCCAAGGCAGAAGCTGTGCTTGCGATCAATGAGAAGAAGTTTGTTACCATCAAAGAGGAGCTTGCGGAGCAACAGGCGGCTAAGGCGCGAGCTGAAGAGAGTCTGTCTCTACATTCTTCCAGGGTGGAATCTCTGCGAGCGCAGTTGGCTGCAAAACCCTTCCTATCTGAAGAGGAGCTGCGGGTCCAAGCCATGATGGAGGCTGAGAAGGCACGTCAGATCAAGATGCATCATCTCAGGGAGCAAATCCGTTCCTTGGCGAACCAGGACATTTAGCCTTCTTTTCTTTTTTTTTTTTAAAGAAAAGGACACTCTATTTATTAGAGTGTTTGTATCCACTTTTGATATAAAAAGGACATTTTTTGTTCCATCTTCTTTGCTTAGCTGTGGATGAATCCAACTTCTTGATCACTGGCTGTGAATACTGAACTTAGGTAAGACTAAGTTCTTTCAATGAAACGCAGCATCGACTCGCGGCCTCTGTTCACAGGGAGACGCGGGTATCAGTTCAGAAGAACTTGGGCAGAACCAAGTTCTTTGGGCGAAACGCAGCGTCGATCCATAGGGAGACGCGGCCATGAGTTCAGAAGGACTTGGGCAGAATCAAGTTCTTTTGATGAGACGCAGCGTCAATCCATAAGGAGACGCGGCCATGAGTTCAGAAGACGCGGCATCCGTCTGTAGGGAGAGACGCGAATCTGCTTCGCTAGGAAAGACGCGGATCAAGCAGACGCGAGGGACGCAGCCTTGTGCATTTTCCATTAATCCCAAAATGGACTAAGTGTTCTCCTTTAAAAAGGACCCCGTTTGCTGAGGGGACGCGACTTTGCATCACGCGGACATTCCTCTAGGACGCGGGTGATCGTCATCCAATCTGGGGAGGGGACGCAAATTTTGGATACGATTCTTCAGTCTGCGTCTTGGTGTAACCTCTCAGGCGTTACATACAGCCTGTCATAAAGATTTGATGTGATCTTCAAATCTCTATTGATGATCGGGAATGCAGATTTTCCGCTGTATCCCGAAGCGGTTATCCACGCGTCGGCTTCTTATTGGTCTTGAGCGTTAATTCCCTTTAATGAGAAACCGATGCGGGTGGTTGGAGATTGGCGCCTGCGACGGTTTTCGAAGCGGCGTTACACGCGTCAGTCCCTTATTGGACCTTGACAATCGTGCGGTCATTAAGGCCGGCGGTTCAGATTAAGAGATCATTAATTGCAGTTATCGGGGGCTGCCTATAAATAGGGCGCACCCTCTCCCTTCAATCCAATCTTTGGACTGTTTTCTTTTTGAGAGCGAGCGCTCTGAGAACCTTCATCCTCTTCAGAGTATTGTCTCCATGGATGAGGATGGCTCTGTGGATGAAGATGACCCAGGGCTTGTATGCTCCTGTTTGGTCTCTTCGGGGCAGAGTGTCTCTCTGATCATCTTGCACGTCCGCGTTTGGACGCAGAGAGCCCGACTCTTGGTAGAGGCCTCTGTTGGTACGCCGTCCCGATTAGCCATGATATTTTAATCTACCACGGCCTGTACCTTGGCATCATCATTATCTGGACCCCCTCACGAAGTCTGTGTTGGTGCATTCCTTCTGGAATTTGCACCACAGACTTGAACTTCTCTGGACACGAGTGCAGGGGTCTTTGGCACTTGGCGCTGGCTTGTTCACAAAGCTTGCGTTTCAAAGCCACTGTCTTGGCGCGTTTTATGGCTACTGCTTTGGACGAATTCCAAAAAGGTTTCAGACCCGAGCCTTGCAACTCTTGTTCACTCAACAAGGAGATGGCAACTTTCGGCGTCTGTGCCTTTTCGGCGTCTGTGCTTTCGACTTGGGCGCAGAATGAGACCGCGTTTTGATTCGCGTTTGTCTCTACTGACGCAGCAGTTTGGCTCACTGCGTGGGTCATTCCCGCGTCTGCTTGGCTGACTGCGTGGATCATTCCCGCGTCTGCAGTCTGCATTTGCGACTTAGTTTTTCTCTGTTGAAACATACTGTAATACCCCGTTCCCGGAATACGTACTTAGTTGCGTATTCAGATTTTCGGTCGTATTTTTTCGATTTGTTCCTGTATTTATTCTGTATTATGAATTCCTTATATGACTGTTTTATCTTGGATTTGGATTCGTGGATTCGGAGTCAGCCCTAGTCTGAACCGAAAGCCCGATCCTAGAGTATTACTCGATTTAGACATTCTGATAATTAGAATTGACCGATTTTAGTTTTAAATATCATTTTCCAATATTATATATTTTCTATGATTTTCTAGATTTTTCTGGAATTAAAATGAAAGTCTTCAAAACCGGTGTCGGCCAGTTCCGTTGACCGATTCCCAGATTTTTATTTCACAATCAGCTAGGAATTTCTAGAAGGTCCTTTAGGCATTATTCCTTAGAATCATATTTCCTACCTACATTCTTTTTCTGAGGATTTTATGAATTTATGAAAATTCCATCGGAGTCGGTAGGTAACTGATTCCAGGATTTTTAGTTTTAAAACTATAAAGTATTTCTTAAAACGGATTTCACTATGATACTTAGTATTATATTCTTGATGTTTGATAATATTTCGGTTCGTTCCGAGATACTTGAATTTCGGACGATTCCGGTATTTTCCCGAAAGATTTCCGCATCCGCAACCGAATCCCGGGAATCCGCCACTTTCATTATTTTCATTTTCTCTTCCAAGAGAATAATTTCCCTTTTTCCATTTTCTTTTCCTTTTCCTTTTTCTTTATTTCCTTCCTTCCTCCACAAGCCACAAGCTTTTCCTTTTTCCAAAATTCCAATCTTTTCCAAAATTCCATTTTCCACCAACTCCCACCATTAATGCCCCTCTTTTTCTCTCTCTTCCATGGCCAGCCAAGTGTGGCTAGGAGAGACACCTCACCTCCCCTATTTACAAAAACCCCCTCTCTTCTATCCTAATTGCACCTCCTTCACAAAATCTAAAACCTATAAATACTTTCCTTCCCCTTTCCTTATTCATTTTCACTTCATCTTTCTCTTTCCTCTCTTCACCAAAACCCTAACCTCCAACATCTCCTTCACCTCCACCACCTCCACCGGCGCCTCCGGCCACCACGACTCCGGCGAGAGACCCCCGAGTTCCGGCCACCACTTCTTCTCACCAACACCAACAACAAAACCTCCAACCTCCACTTTCTTCTTCATCACCAACTTCCATCACTACCACCATCACTACCATCACCTTGTACTCCTTTTGGTAGGTAATTTCATCACCAAGACTTAGTCAATTCTTAGTATACATATGTATTCATATCTTGTTCACTTGTGTCTTCAATCCATGATTATTTGACATCAAACACAAACCATAGAAATCTGTCCTGTTTGCTGTTTTCCCACGATTAGTCGACTTGACCTAGCCATTAGTCGACTAACCTATTCTGTCCTGAGAAACACAGCTCTAGGAAACACAGTTTTAGTCGACTAGACCAATTTACCAGTCGACTAGAGACCCTTAGTCGACTACACCCTCGACCCTAGTCGACTAACCTTTCCTGAACCAGAAACCCAAACCCTCTGTATCACAGTATTAGTCAACTTGACATGACTGTTAGTCGACTTGAGATGTCTGTTAGTCGACTACTCTTTCCACCTAGTCGACTAACTTTTCCTGAATCAGAATACCAACTCTCTGGAACCCAGTATTAGTCGACTATACCAGACTGTTAGTCGACTAACCCCTTTATTAGTCGACTACTCTTTCCACCTAGTCGACTAACTTTAGCTATTTGTCATAGTTGATTTCTTTCTTGAATATGAACCCTATCCTCTAGACTTGCATCATATATTGGTATTGTTTGACTTGTCACTTGACAAACATCATCTTACCTTCTCTCCTTCTCTCTCCTCTTCTCTCTACATATTTATATCAGGTTTTGTGGCGCATCCCGAGCTTCCGTGGATTTTGGATCTTTTGGCATATTGGTGGTTTAGGCGAGTAGTCTCGCTTTTCTCTCATCTCTATTTGAGTTTCCCATTTCGTCGGACGATAAGTATTTCGCTTCCTATTTTCATGTATTTGATTTCATGTCTATATATCTTTTACTGCTTTCATATTATGCGTGGCCGACCCTTCGTGGTCGTTGACTTCTAGGTTTCTGCTATGTTATTACTTGCCATGCTATTACTTCAGACCTGTCTGTTGCATGCTTTTATTTAGCACATGTATATCACCTGACCATCTAGTGTGTTATCACCTGACCACCTGCCATGCTACTATTTGACAAGACCCTTTAGTTATGCTATGACTTGCCCTGACTATTATCAACCTCTTGCCATGACTTAACCCGACTGAAGGAATAATCCAAATAAGGAAACCCTCATCTATATACCTTTATCTCATTTCACCATAACCCAAGCCCATTCAACCCGACTGTTCTCAGGCATGATAAGATAATGAACAAGAGGCAAGTGAATACAATGGATAAAGCAGAATATGAGCAGATAATACGATAATACTCATAAAACAGGAAATCCGATATAAAGTCCGGAACAAGTAATTATGGCAAGGCACACCACAGATTCATAGCCGTTTAAGTTGCAGGCTTTAGTATGCGTCCCATTCCACATACCTCTACTTACAACTTAAAGAGCCGGTTATTATGACACTTTATTATTACTCGTCTTACCCTGATATCTAGCTATGTGAACTAGCGTCCCAACGCACATAGATCCATATCCGAGTAAAACAAGGTTGTTATTGGAAACCAGCGGGGGTATCAACGAACTATGTTTACAGTGGGTCCCGTACATACCCGGGACCACGGCCCAGGATTGTTCCGTTGCATGGAAACGGAAACCAGCCGCAAGGCTAACAGGAGGGACTTATGTTTGCCCTTATCATGATGGTACCAGTAATGAGGGAGCCAGCTCTCCCCTCGGTCCCCTGGAGGCCCACAGGTCAAACCGGAACATGTAGTTGCACAACATTCCTAAAGCCACTGTAAACACGAACACATATTGATATCCGCATGTTTCCCCCGACCCAATACAAGTTGGTCCTTTTTAGGATTTATTAGTTTAATTATCACTTTACGGGAATAACTGGAACAGGACATGATCAGGAAATCAGGAGTACATAAGTACTATATAGTCAGGTCACTGCATGTAAAGCAGGAATACAAGTCACTGATCATGATACAGGATAATAAGGTAAGGTCCCCGTAAAGGTGATAATCACAAGTCAAGTATATCATGCTGGGTGTCAAGTGATAGCATGACAGGGTGATGATATTTAGTAAACAACCAAGCAAATCAAAGGATTGATAATAGTCGGGTTAAGTCATGGCAAGAGGTTGATAATAGTCAGGGCAAGTCATAGCATAACTAAAGGGTCTTGTCAATAGTAGCATGGCAGGTGGTCAGGTGATAACACACTAGATGGTCAGGTGATATACATGTGCTAAATAAAAGCATGCAACAGACAGGTCTGAAGTAATAGCATGGCAAGTAATAACATAGCAGAACCTAGAAGTCAACGACCACGAAGGGTCGGCCACGCATAATATGAAAGCAGTAAAAGATATATAGACATGAAATCAAATACATGAAAATAGGAAGCGAAATACTTATCGTCCCGACGAAACGGGAAACTCAAATAGAGATGAGAGAAAAGCGAGACTACTCGCCTAAACCACCAATATGCCAAAAGATCCAAAATCCACGGAAGCTCGGGATGCGCCACAAAACCTGATATAAATATGTAGAGAGAAGGGAGAGAGAAGGAGAGAAGGTAAGATGATGTTTGTCAAGTGACAAGTCAAACAATACCAATATATGATGCAAGTCTAGAGGATAGGGTTCATATTCAAGAAAGAAATCAACTATGACAAATAGCTAAAGTTAGTCGACTAGGTGGAAAGAGTAGGCGACTAATAAAGGGGTTAGTCGACTAACAGTCTGGTATAGTCGACTAATACTGGGTTCCAGAGAGTTGGTATTCTGATTCAGGAAAAGTTAGTCGACTAGGTGGAAAGAGTAGTCGACTAACAGACATCTCAAGTCGACTAACAGTCATGTCAAGTCGACTAATACTGTGATACAGAGGGTTTGGGTTTCTGGTTCAGGAAAGGTTAGTCGACTAGGGTCGAGGGTGTAGTCGACTAAGGGTCTCTAGTCGACTGGTAAATTGGTCTAGTCGACTAAACTGTGTTTCCTAGAGCTGTGTTTCTCAGGACAGAATAGGTTAGTCGACTAATGGCTAGGTCAAGTCGACTAATCGTGGGAAAACAGCAAACAGGACAGATTTCTATGGTTTGTGTTTGATGTCAAATAATCATGGATTGAAGACAGTGAACAAGATATGAATACATATGTATACTAAGAATTGACTAAGTCTTGGTGATGAAAATTACCTACCAAAAGGAGTACAAGGTGATGGTAGTGATGGTGGTAGTGATGGAAGTGGTGATGAAGAAGAAAGTGGAGGTTGGAGGTTTTGTTGTTGGTGTTGGTGAGAAGAAGTGGTGGCCGGAACTCGGGGGTCTCTCGCCGGAGTCGTGGTGGCCGGAGGCCGGTGGAGGTGGTGGAGGTGAAGGAGATGTTGGAGGTTAGGGTTTTGGTGAAGAGAGGAAAGAGAAAGATGAAGTGAAAATGAATAAGGAAAGGGGAAGGAAAGTATTTATAGGTTTTAGATTTTGTGAAGGAGGTGCAATTAGGATAGAAGAGAGGGGGGTTTTTGTAAATAGGGGAGGTGAGGTGTCTCTCCTAGCCACACTTGGCTGGCCATGGAAGAGAGAGAAAAAGAGGGGCATTAATGGTGGGAGTTGGTGGAAAATGGAATTTTGGAAAAGATTGGAATTTTGGAAAAAGGAAAAGCTTGTGGCTTGTGGAGGAAGGAAGGAAATAAAGAAAAAGGAAAAAGGAAAGAAAATGGAAAAGGGGAATTATTCTCTTGGAAGAGAAAATGAAAATAATGAAAGTGGCGGATTCCCGGGATTCGGTTGCGGATGCGGAAATCTTTCGGAAAATACCGGAATCGTCCGAAATTCAAGTATCTCGGAACGACCCGAAATAATTATCAAAAATCAAGAATATAATACTAAGTATCATAGTGAAATCCGTTTTAAGAAATACTTTATAGTTTTAAAACTAAAAATCCGGAATCAGTTACCTATCGACTCCGATGGAATTTTCATAAATTCATAAATCCTCAGAAAAAGAATGTAGGTAGGAAATATATTCTAAGGAATAATGCCTAAAGGACCTTCTAGAAATTCCTAGCTGATTGTGAAATAAAAATCCGGGAATCGATCAACGGAACTGGCCGACACCGGTTTTGAAGACTTTCATTTTAATTCAGAAAAATCTAGAAAATCATAGAAAATATATAATATTGGAAAATGATATTTAAAACTAAATCGGTCAATTCTAATTATCAGAATGTCTAAATCGAGTAATACTCTAGGATCGGGCTTCGGTTCAGACTAGGGCTGACTCCGAATCCACGAATCCAAATCCAAGATAAAACAGTCATATAAGGAATTCATAATACAGAATAAATACAGGAAACAAATCGAAAAATACGACCGAAAATCTGAATACGCAACTAAGTACGTATTCCGGGAACGGGGTATTACAATCCACCCACCTTACAAAAAATTGCGTCCTCGCAATTTCGTTAAGGGGTAAATTGAACACAAAGGGGACAAGGGTGGAATTTATACCGATTTAAGATATGAAGCACTATAGGTAGGGCTCTCAGGTCGACTGAATAATCATCATCCTCCGCACTTCCGGCTGTAAAATCTTCGAATAATGCTGAATAATACTATTGATGTCGTTGCTGTGTAATAGAATTCCAGATGTACTGCATATTTGATAGCCCTCCGAGAATAAGCCAGAATACTGCAGATAAAGGAAATCCTGATAGTCCTGAGCATAATAAAGAAGGCCGATAATTAAGACTCCCGAATACCAGGCATCAATCACTCTGAACGATATAGTAGAGAATGTAGAATATCCGTAGAGAATTCCGACTGCTGACTTCTGAAAGATAGCCAGATCAAGATCGATCTGGAGAATACCAAGCTTCATAGAATTCACCGAAGAGATCACATAATAGCTTCATGCAGACCAGCCACTACCTTCCTAGTCTATCATATCTAAAGTTGGTATAAGGGCTTCATAAAACCAAAACAGGGAAAGGATAGGAAGGATTAGGAATCAAAGGAAGGATGGCCAAGAAATAGATAACTCTGCACTTGTAGTTGGAATGTATAACCAAGACTCAAGTATTCCAGTTGCAAATTTCATTACCATTAATTTGCCCTCTGGACGTACTGAGGAAGTTAGAGCCTAGGCTCTGATACCATCCTGTAACGCCCCGATCCCGCGGATACGGAGACGTCACTGCAACGTATATACGTAGGTCAGAACTACCCTCCCGTATATACGCTAAGCATCAGTACAGACAAGAATCAGAGTACGG